>JAVJIF010016670.1:0-126827 GCA_038442645.1 Agave tequilana
CACGTTGCCGAACCTCGTTAAATACTGTGTTGATTGCTTTTCTCTATTATTTCTCTGTTCTTGTCGTGTTGGTACATCTCCGGCTGCATCAGTCTCCGCCTGGTTGGTGGATTCCTCAGAGAGGTTGTTATCCTGCGCGCAACTATTTGTCACCTGGCTGGGTTCAACCAATGAACTTAGTCAATTTTCAGGATGCAGTTTTCAGGACGAGTTGGAGGACTATTTCAAAATATTGCAGTCATTATTTGGTTTGGTCAAGTTCTAGAGGAACATTTCAGAATTATCTCAGGCTTTGAATCAAAGCATTTGGATGAGCATTGATGAAGTTATCCTCGTTTGAAGTTTCATGTCGAGTCATATTCTGCATGCACGAATCTGGATAGATTTGTGACTTTTTTTCTATGCCATGAAAGATGGAAGGGCTGCTCTCTGGCTTCTCTAGGCATAGGAAAGGGTGTTCTTATTATAGTGTGGGGAATACAAGGAGGCTTGCCTTTCCTATATAAAGAGGGGAGATGAAAGTTGTATGTAGAACAACAAAAATCCACTACACAATAGAGTTCTAAGTGAGTGTTTATCTTCTCAAAATCATTGTGTAGAAGTTAAGAATTCTCAAGCTACACTATACCGGCTTGAGGAAGACACCTTTTATTTTACATTTCCTATATAGTAGAATTGGCGGATAAAGGGTAGGAAGGACGTTGGCACCAAGTTGGAGCCGAACCTTGATAAATCATTGGTGTGCTCTGTTTGTGTGATTTTCTCTTTCTCTATTTTTTTATTTCTTAACACAAGACAAAGAATGGAAAAGTCTTTGCTTCCCAACATGTGGTATCAGAGCAAAGGTTTTCTAAGCTCCTTGTAAAGCTTTGGAGGCGACTTCCAATCACATTCTATGGTCAACCTCAACGGAAGCAACTGGATGATCTGGAAGCCAAAGATGGAAGATCTCCTCTACTACAAAGATCTCTTCGCACTGGTAGAGGGAGATTCAGTCAAGCCGGAAATCACATCCGAAGACGATTGGAAGAAGCTCAATCGGAAGGCAGTGGGATACATTCGATAGTGGCTCGATAACATCGTCTTCCACCATGTGTCCACTAAGACGTCTACACGTTCTCTTTGGAAGAAATTAGAAGATATCTATGAGAGGAAGATGGTAGGGAAAAAGGCGTTCCTAATCTGGCGGCTCGTGAAGCTGAAGTACAAGGAGAATGGCTTAATCACCAAACATTTGAACGAGGTACAAACTATTATTAATCCGCTCTCTTCTATGAAGATGACTCTTGATGATGAACAGCAGGCCCTGCTACTTCTGAGCTCATTACCAAATAGTTAGGAAACTCTTGTGGTTTCACTAAGCAACTCGGCCCCCAACGGTATTGTCACTATGAGCCAAGTAACCGGGAGTCTGTTATTTTTCAGAAAAATTGAAAGCGTATAAAATCTTTATTTGATTATAAAGAAAATTACAATCAAATAATACGAATACAAAAGAGGGAAGAATGGTTGTATCTTCTCTTTGTTTAATGTTGGGTTCTTCGTGTAGCAGTGGAGAGTAATTCTTGTTCTCTTTGACCAGCCGAACCAGAAGCTTGATCTTCGGATCTTCTTGCTCTCAAAGAACGTTGCTTCCTCTTCTGGCGTCGTCATTGCTACAATGCCAATGGATGGAGGTCCTCCTCAAGAGGCCCCCATTTCAAGTAAGAAATGGCTTTCACTATTGTTGAACATGAAGAGACATTGTCTCTTAACTTCTTTTGAAGTTTTAAACTTTTGTTGAAGTTGAATAGTGTACGCAGGGCTCACAAGTTCGCATTTGATTTGTAGATACGACTTTCGATTTGATGAGCAGAATGCGGATTTGATGATCTTCACATTTTGTCTGTTGATGCAACTTTCGCATCTATGAATTAGACGCGAGCCTAGCGAGCTTCGCGTTTTGAGATCTCTGAACGCTGATCTCATTTAGTATGAGATTCGCATTTGAGTCTCAAGACTTAGAAAATTTTTGTCTTCAAGTGTGAAGCTCAGACACGGGCTTCATGTGAGCCTCACGTTTCAATCATTGAAGGCGGGTCTCATGTGTTGAGCCCCGTGTTTGAGCTTCAACACTTTGACATTTTTTCTTGTCTTCATGATATTAACCCTGTGTTCTTCTTTTTGCAGTGAGGTATTCTTTAAGTCTTCTGACGAAGAGGATTCACCTTGGACACATTGACAGTGCTGACCCCAATGTCCTCTTCAGTCTGCGGAAGACAACCCCATCATTCATCGGAGCAAACAAGAAACGACAAGCCCGCTTGACTGGCAACTACTCAGGAAGCCAGAGTTCTTTTTCGAGATGGTATCAAAGAGGGTGAGGAGGATCCATACAACGGAGACTGTAAGTGGTTTTGTCAGATCTGAACCTCCTTGGAGTATTATTGGTTTGCACCGGATAATGTTAGACACAATACACCAGTATGGTCTCAGATTGTCCCTTCACCAATCTTATTCAAGGAAGTGACGGCAATGAGCATGATGCACTTGAAGGTCACGGGAAATAGGACATCACTGGTAAGGTCTTGGATCCTCCCTTCACCAAATTTTGTTCAAGAAAGTCATAGCAACGAGAAACTCATGCTCATTAGAATAAAATCTTGAAGGTCACGGGAAATAGGACATCACTGGTAAGGCCTTTCGTGCCCATTTGGTTGGGTGAAATCAGAATGTTTTACTACATTTTGACCTCGAGGAACACCATTCTCAAGAGGAGAGGAAGTAGATTTATTGTTCTGAATGCAGAGCAATCCGATCACAAAGACAACCTCTGCTGAAGAAGTTTTTGTAGACGTGTAGTTTGCTGCGAAGAAGCTTTTTGTCAGAAAAAATTGAGGATCCAAGTCCTGGCTGAGGTTGAGGAGGCTGCTAAAGGATTTTCAACGCCTCAATGACCAAATAAAATCTCTCACTGAGCGAGAATAACTTTTTTGTCATTTTTCTTATTTGTAACACTCTATCTTATTGAATAAGAGAGTGTTTGTATCACGTTTATAATTTTTATATGAATAATAAAAGTGATAACTTTGCCTTCATCTTGTCTTTATTTTCTTTTTATGTTTGAAAATCAGACAAAAAGCGATTGAATTTGAATGTTAGAGGTGATATTAACATAGCAACTCAAATTTGATAATTGTAGGCTGTGCAAAAATCACCAAGGACAAGTCATATGACGCGAACCTCACTTCAACGCGAAGGTCACGTTTTAAACTGAAATGCGGACCTCGCGTTCAGAGAAACATGAAGACTTCATACGCGGGCCTGAGTAAGTCCGCGTTCAACGCGAGTCTGAGGTAACTCCGCGTCCCGACCAACGCGAGTCTGAGTAACTACGCATTTCATGTCAAGCGCGGGTCTGAGCAACTTGGCGCTCCACTTCAGAGTCGAATCTGAGAAGCTATGCATCTCACTTCAGATGCGGGTCTGAGAACCCTGCGTCTCACTTCAAATGCGAGTCTGAGCAACTCCGCGTTCTGAGATGCCCACGTCTACAACAAGCAACGCGAGGTCTGCATCCAGCGCGAGACCCGTGTTTCTGTTGTAACAGACCCCTTTACTGGTCAATTAACTCCCCACGTAAAGGGGAATTAATCCTTATTATGGAGGAATTTAAGGGGATGACCCCTATGACTTCCTATAAATAGCCTGAGTTGCTATGAAGGGAAGGGACGACTTCTTTGGAATCAAGAGAATTTCTTTGAATCAAGAGACTCTTCTTTGAATCTAAAGAGAAGACTTTTGGAGAAAAAGAATGGAGTAGTCAGTGGACTAAACATTTTGTGTGTAAAAAATAGAGTTCCTCTCTGATTAGTCTTTAAGAGCATCGGGAAGAAAGCTAGACAGTCGGTCCGTCAACAGAGAATAAGAATCTCTCACCGTCACTCAAAGAACACAGCTTTAAATAAAGGGGAGAATCAAGTCTTCTTCCCTCTTTTTTAATTGGAATCGTTCCGCTGTAATTTTTCAGCTGCTCAAAGAAATTTTACACCAACCAAGATATTTTTTGACCAAACAAAAGATGGCGACTCCGCTGGGGACTTCCTTCTATACTGACGAAAATGCTGTGGAGCAAGTCGATGTCCGCTCTCCTCGAGAAGACGGTAGAATCCCCCGGCATTGAATTCGACCAAAGAAAGTTTGAGGCGTTCCTTTCCTCAGGCTCTGCCAGCCCCAAGGCAATGCGGCAATACCACAAAGTCTCTTCTGAAACTCGCTCTCGAATCTCTTCAGAGATTACTCCTGAAGTGGCCCGCACCACTGCTCACAACGCAGAAGGTGCCACTTCTCGTGCAACCCATGCTGCCCACATCAACGTCTCTCAAGACCCGCAGGGCGAAAGCGGTGGCGCATGATGAAAGAGACAGTGAAGACCAATTCTGTCGTCCTCCTTCTCTCCAAACTTTGCAATTTTAGATTGTCGGAGGTTCCCAACAACCCATGTGGCTTAACCGGAATGTTGAACATCGACGAAGAAGCCGCACTCGTTGACAACATTTCGAAGAGGCTGCAGAAGCAGTTTGTTCTGCAGACTCAGAACGCGAGGTCACACTCGCATTTCTCTCAAGCAATGCAAGGACCATGTTTTCATCCCAGAACGTGAGTCCCGCATTCTTTAACAATGTGAGGTCCATGTTAAATGCGAGACCCGTGTTTTAATGACTCCAAAACGTGAGGCATGCGCTTCGTATGTCTCAGAACATGAGGCCCACGTTTCAACAAAACGCAACGGTCGCGTTTCAACTCAATGCGAGGTCTGCATTTCAAGAAGAAAACGCGAGACATGCGTTCAGCCAAAAAGCTCTCACCTCTAGAGGTTAGAGGCTAGTTCCTCACACGTCCCCTCAACGGACTTGAGGGACTATCTAACAAGGAAGAGAAGCGTCCATCAGATCGCCCCTCGATGTCACTACGAGCAACTAATCTCAGCAGTGCTCTCTGATTGCCATTGCAGCTTACAGACAAATAAACCTTCGGTATTTAACCGGTTGTCAACGGCTTCAAAGTTAGCCAAAAGACGACAATCCCGGAAAAAAAAATCATTCTCCGACGTCGAGTATTCAGAAGTGACTGCAAACATGGTGGGCCGAGCACACCGAGCAAGTCCAAGGGGAGCAACTAGCTGTCAGCTCAGAGGAATCGGATGCTGATGATCTCTAGGTTTGAAAGATATCCTTATCGAACCTGAAGGGCTCTACCGACACACTCAGACCCGCATGAGAACGATCGCCCCAGTTGACTACAATCTACTGGCTAGAGGAATTGAGGTGAATGATGAGCATTCTACTATCATCGAATCTTAGTTTTCGAACTTCAGTTCGGGGACAACCGCCTTTACTTACATGGCGGGAACTCCCGAAGAGATGGCCAAGCGATTCGAAGAAGAGGCCCGAGTCCAATGGGAGCAGTTTGATATGATTCAAGCTCAGAAAGAATCTATCGACACTCTTAAGTAGATGCTATCACAACTACTTAAGAATAAAAAGAAGCCGAAGATCAAAACTCCTTCCAAGAAGTCCAAGAAAAGTCGATGTCATTCCACTCATCATTCTCCATATTCGATGGCTTCTTCTCAATACCAAGCAGGGCCTTGTGTGTGCCTTTCTTCACGAGCAACGAGGTTAATCGCATCTTTCACAACAGAAAGTTGGACTTCTTGTCGAATTTCTCCACCTCAAACTTGGTTGTCGTGGTCGTCTTTCTATCCATCACTCTGGTACCAATTGTTGATGATTTATCACCGATCAAATAACAGAGGAACACCAAGTCGAAAACTCGGCAGCAGAAGCAGAAGCGTAGAAGATCTACCACTAGTAAGCAATCACCACACAATCAAGGAACACAAGATTTAAGGTGGTTCGTTAAGGTGGTTCGGTAACGTGCCTACGTCTACGGGGAGGAGGAGAGAAATGTTTATTGAAGAAAATACGAGAGTTACAATGAGATCTCTCTCACAGCTCTCAATGGTGAAATTCTAGAATTTCTCTTGAATTCTTCTGAATTTCTCTTGAATTCTTGACACCCTTCAAAGGTCACTCCTGAGGGGTTTATATAGGCACCTGGGATGATCCTAATCCAACACGAACTTAAATCAGCATATTCTTAGAGAAATAGAAAACCGTATCCAAACCAAATAGGAGATAAATCCGTATTAAGAAACTGCCAAAAACCTGAATCTTTTCCAATGAATATGAGGCACTCCAAATACTAATAATTTATGCTGGAGTTTTTTGAACTACACAGCCTCTGCCGACCTGACACACCACGCTGGCGCAACCACTCTACGTTGGCCGACGTGGCGCCCACGTGACGCGTCAGAGATCAGTTTTGCTAAATATTTTTGTAGGAGAGTCTTTTTTAAAAATACTTTCTTAAATAAGATTATTTCAAACAAATTGTCCATGAAATAATACAAGAGACTAATCATGAAATCAGACCACAGATAGAATTCATCTGAGTATGGAATTCTGTTTATACATCCTTTGGAATTCTGTTTATACATCCTTTCTTCTAACTTGTGGTTGTACCAACTAATAACAATCTTAAACAGTTTGTCAAGACAAGTGGTGAACAATTTTCTCTTCATGTCAATGGTGTCTCTCACTCACAGTCCATATTGGATTATATCATTCAGAAAGGCAAGTCCCAGTATCACATGTTCATGTCAGTAAGCAAGTCTCATATTGAGCCTTCTCAGCCATATCGAATGAAGCACCATATGAGTGATATCAAACCTCTTCGCCGGCCGATTGACCACGAAATGTCGCTGCACCTGCAACACTTTTCTCCCCCGTTCTTCGTACTCTCCCCGGTATTGCTTCTAATGTGTTCTTGATCTCCGGTATCTTCTCGACCGATATCTGAACCGAGAACTTGCTCCAGTCGAGCACGTCACTGAACGGGAGCGGATAGTCCACGGAGATGATCAGCAGCACACAACCGTAGAGCACTGACTCACGATCCTTGGGCTCGCAACCTCGTATCCGCTCGGGCACAGACAGAACTTGACCTTGCCATGAACTCATCATAATTCAAGCCTTTTGGAAGATATTCATATACCACGACTTCTTCATCTTTCTGCTGGAGCGTTCCAGGAGGATCTTTCTTATATAGCCATGAGCGCCGCCTGCAAAGAATGCAGGATGGTTCTGCTTGAAGGAGACTGATCGGTAAATATAACTGAAAGCTGTCCATCGCGAAGGTTCACCTCAGGGAGTGTGGCATCCTTCCCTAGATGGAAGCCTTCAGACGTGTTCGAGTTGCATATTACTCGGATCGAGTTGTTGCAGAGCTCTGGGCCCTGTTGTGAGATGTGGTGCCTGTTTCAATCAATCAAAAGGGAGTAAGTTTCCAACCAAGACGATGAGTATCTGTAAACTCTAATATGTAACAGACTCTCGTCTAGTCTCTTAAAATCATCGAGAAGAGAGAACTATTCAACCTTTGTAAATGTAACAGGTGTGTACATTACCCAATCGTGGCATGAAACCATGAAATCGTCTGCGCCAAGGCTTCGATTCCAGTACTGGTATTTTCTCGAAACGATGGTGGTGTAGTCCGCTATGATCCTCTGCAAAGGTTCTTTGTAGCTCCTTTTTTCATTTGGATTGTAGAGATTATGTACGATGTTCACAACACTGAAGGGAGGAAGAAGGCATGGGCTTTGTTTGGATGGCGAGCCCTGAACTGGTTCCTCGTGTTCTCCATCTCAGCGATGTGTCCTGCGATCGCATAGATGCACGCTGCTGGTCCCGGTGGATCACCGGAGGCTCCCCTTCGGTGTACGTCCACACTTTAAATCTCTTCTCCATCTCAATGTAGCTCCTGAGTATTGCCAATATAATGGAATCAACATCTACAAACACTGATGGTGAGCATGTACATGACATGATTCTAGTAAAAACAGAAATGTGCACCAGGGCACATCTCAATATACAGTGAAAAATTCTACTAAACTGATAAAATGCAACAGTATTGCGATATACATCCCAGCTCGGTATGAAGCCCTCCTCTGTGTGCAGTGATGGACGACGTCTAAGAGCTGCTCGCTGAATAGAAGCCCTCGCCCTCGCAAGACCTTCTTCAATGGCCCCTGCCCTCACCTGTTCGACAAATTGACGAGATCAAATTATCGGCTAAACATCTTCCAGTGAACTAGTTTTACTACTCACTCTGTTAGCATGATTAGATACTGATGATACATGAGGTGTTTGGAGATTGAACATAGAAGAGTTTACGCCATGGTTTTTGCCGAAGACTGTAAGGGTGCCTTTGAAGCCACTGAAATGGCGCTGATTGAAGAGAGCGAAGGAGAGTAAGAGGAGAAGGATAGAATGAGGCTAGGGATGATGGAGGAAGCCAAACTCATACCTGCAGCCATTGTGTTGTTCAAAGTCTTAAGAATGTAATAAGCTATATAGAATGAAATTTGGTCACTAGGGTTTTGTAGATTGATTAATTGCATATGCATGGATCATGCAAGTAGGAGGAGAGAGAGTGAAGAAGGAAAGTGATGTTTGAGAATGGTTGGTGTGTTACATGGAGTTTAATGTGGCTTTTTAAGGAAAGTGATGTTTAATGTAGCCATATATGGACTTTTTAAGTGATTGTTACATGTGAACCAACTTCTGTTTGAAGTTAAAGATAATCAATAAATTGGTTAGAAATAATCATAATGCTAGTTTTGGGGCCTACAAGAGAAGATTACAACACAAATATATAGATGTTGAATTTTGACTTGTGTGACTCAACTAAATGGGAAGAACTCAGCTCTCAGTCTGCTTACTGTATGCCAGCTTCCAGTCCAGCAAAAAAACCTGTTTGCAATTTTCAAAGAGAAAAGCCTGAAAATAAAACAATAAAAGTTCTAGATATAAGAGGAAAAGATTTAAACACACTGATAAAAAAAAAAAAAATCTACTAGTATTAAATCTCAACAACAACATTCAGACTCCAAACAAACAAATTATACATCTACTACTAAATGCTGCTGCTGCTACTGACTGAGAATGCAAAGTAAAATAAGCTAAGTAACATATTCAGATGTTGCATTCTCATTGGTAGGTGCAACTAGCATTAGTATTTTGTACTAAATTATGAAAATTTTCTTTAAGGCTGGGATTAAACTTTAACTGGGAAAGAAAGTGAAAAAAATTAGAGAAAAGAAAACAATTATTATGAATTTGCAAGAAAAGATAAAGTTGTCCCCCCAAAAAAAGAAATTAAACATGTACTGGTTTCATAGGATCATATTGATGTGAAACGTGTAATTGTGTGGAAGCAAAAGATAAAATAACTCAATTAAATATTTCACCAATAAGAACGATAGTAATTAGGAAAGTTTAAAACAGTACATATTAGTTATATTTCTTTAACATGTATGTATTAAATCAATTAAAATATCAAAATACTAATTAAATATTGTTATGATGCAGATAACAGATTATATATCAATAAAAAAACTAGAGCAACTACAAAGGAAAAGCAGATTCACACGCTCGCATTTAAAGTGGACAATAGATCAAGATTGATAATAAAGTGAAGATATATACCTATACTTGTCATTTAATATTGATGTAATGAAAATAATTTCTAGGATGATTGTAAACATGATCTTAGTTTGCTTGTTGATTGTTGTGATTGATCGCTGAACTCACGCAAATGAGAACACATACAATTGACGAAAACGGAGTCATCGAGGAGTTGTGACACTCACGCAGATGAGCCCGATGTGGTAGCACTATGAAGGACTTCAAGACGAACGCAACGAGTACTTACGCTTAGGATTCTGACTTCGACAAGGGCTCGCGCTCGAAGCTTGATGTTCGCGCACAGTCGGCTGTCATCGGCAATTCTGGGGCACGTGTCGTCGACTGGGCATGCACGCTCGACCACGCGGGCATGGCCGTCCGGTGAAGCAGTGCGAGAGCACACGCAGGCCTCGTGTTGTACACTTTTCTCCAGCAAGTTGAGGGTACTTGACAATTGTTGGGGGTGACGAGGAGATGTCGTGGAGGCGAGGAGGCAGTAGCGATGAGGCGGTTGAGGTTCATCGATGGACGATCGTTGATGAAGATGCAATGTAGTCGATGATCAACGAAACTCAAAATTACTTTGAGAAAGAAATTTGACACGGAGATAGAGAAAGAAAATAGAGAGTAATTGGGACATCCCACCAATAAATAAGCTAATAGGACATCCTATTACAATTAGATAAGATGATTGAAGAATCATATTAAACTCAATTGAGAGTAAAAAGCTTTTATTGATTGTTATATCTTATAAAGGTGAATACATTGGGCTTTGATATAGCCTACAAAATTATACTCTCCTAATTATGTTTAGATTGCATAATCAAACTCCTAAAAGAAATCAAAAATCTAAAAGAAAGAAAAAAATACATGAAAAGAAAATCTATGTGAAAAGAAAATCAGAAATCTTATTACAATTCTGATTACTAAAACAAAAAATTAAAAAATAGAAACTAAAAATTCTATTACTTGTAAAACTACTAGATCCATATTGAGTTGGCTCGTCTTCTCTAACAATGGTAGATATGCCATGATCTTGATTTCTTGATTATCGCATCATTCTCTCCATGTTTGAAAGAGCGATCCCGTCGAGCTAGAAATAAAAGTGAACTCATCTTACTCTAAAGTGTCAAAAATCAATCTGTTGTAGTGCACTTTGGTCTTTTCGCATGCCATCAATTGGTTCTCTTCCTTTCTATTGAACCAAATACTTACGAGTCGTGATAATTTCATCATCTAAAATTTTATCAATCTGATCAATTGTGTTAGGTAAAATATTTCAAATTGGTAAAATGAAGGGTCTCTAAAAAATAGGCTCATGGGATGGCTCATCAATAAGAAAGTTGCTAGGATTAAAATCAAAATCTTTGTAATTCACTAAATCTTCAATATTGAAAATAAAACTAATACCAAAATTTATAACATAAACATTATAATTTAATTTCTTCAAGATTTAAAACAGATCAGTACTACAAGCATGTAAAATAACATCTCCAACATTAAAAGTTTTAAATAGTTTCCTATTATTTTCGAATCTTGTAATGGACATTATTTTGAATAGCTTTATCCATGACTTCTTATATAATTTGTGATGTGATTTCGCGTGCACATGTGATACAAAAGATGATAATACATACTCATGGACAACATCATTTTGATATTCGGTGTGAGGTAGGAAGGCAGTGGAGCATAGGCTTAGTACCTAACATGTGTCACATGGTTCTCCAAAGGTAGAAATAAAAATCGATCGGGACTAGATACGATTGTGAAACTCCTATAGTTTTGAATTTAAACTATGGTACCTTAAACGGGTGAGAGTGAAGTAACGACTTTATGTTTTCCATTGGTTTTGCAAAGGGGAAAACTTACAAAAAAAAGGATCGAGGAGCTAAATTACAAGTATTTTAAAGAGATTACAAGTAGATCTCCTCTGAGATTCTTGAGAAGTGTGCCGATAGGAGTCTGGTCAGCGCGCGACCACTTTGTCCCTTTGACGATGCGATCGATGGGATTCCATTCTCGCCTGATTCGGGGAATCGGAGAACAGAAGATTGGTAGAACCCTCTTGTTACTTCTCAAACTGCCTCCACTTAGAATACTTTCTCGCCTGATTCCGAAAATTCCTTGAGAGGAAGGAAGGTATTATGGTATTAGCACCCTGATTAGAGAAGCAGTTCTCTGAATTCTTAGAAGTAAGAGAATAGATCTCTATTTAGCCGTCTCTCAGTGCGTCTCTTTGCCTGTGCCCGTGTGTATCTTCTTGTGCCTCTGGTGGGCTATTTATAAGGAGAGTAGGGGTATAATTGTCCCTTGAAAATTAAAAAATAGATTGAGTCAATCTGTTTAAATCTAGAAAGTAGCCTTACTGCGAGGCTAGGATCAGCTTCTGCGAAGGTAGGAATAGCAGGTAGCGTCAGTCTCCTGATTTGTTTTGATTTTTTTCAAATAATTAAAAGATCTCCCTGATCTTCTTACTTGTTTTAGAAGAGTCAAGAGATTATGGTAAACAACTACCAAAATTTGATCTCAGATTTGATCTTGAATAGATTTGATCTCATCTGGAGATTTAATTGGTCAAAGGTTGATTATAACAGTCCCGCAGCGGAGCTGTCGCGTCGAGCTCACAGCGGAGCTGAAAGGAGCATCTGGCGAAGTCAGAAGAAAGCTCTTCAGTGGAGCTGGATAAACATCTGTGGCGAAGCTACCATCCTTCTGCGCGGTTGCGTATGACTTCGAGCGAAGCTAACTCTCTGCGGAATTAATTAAGCACTTCAGGCGAAGCTGTAAGTTAGCTCCCTGATGGAGCTTTGAATGACTTCAAGGCGATGTTAGACAAACTTAGCCTCTCAGATGAGGCTATCTCCTCGGGCTCATGTGATGCTAAGTGTTGAGCTAACCTAGCATCTTGGACCTCCTTAGGTCTCTTCAAAGACAATCTGAGCTCACTGTCTGCTTCACTGGATCAGTAGAGTCCAAGTCGTTAATTTGTCCCTCGGAGACGGGTAAAAATTGGTAGTCAGCTTGTCTGCCACTTGTCTTTTATAAATGTCAATAAGTTAGACATTGTTCAGGCCAGTCAAGAATCTTGTCTTTTTTAGAGTGTCAACACTTTAATCCATTCTTTTTGAATACTCAAAATATTGTATTGGTGTCACAATGACTCTACAGTTCTTGTATATTTTTTTGTGACAAGGTTGTGATAACAATGAAAAAATGACTCGAAGGTGTTTGACTAATTGCATTGTGTGTAACATATCTAGGAAAAGTGTCAACAAGTTCCATAATTACTGGGGTAATTTCGGGGGAAATCAAGATACTAGACTCAACTATGTTATCACTTAGTTCTTCATCGACTTGGTCATCAATGAAATCATCATCTATGTCTTCATCGAAATTCGAATGTATGTTTGGGTGATATGTAAACTCTTCAAAATCAGATTCAATTTCGGGTTAGGTGTCACATATCGGTGGTGGTTTGTCTTGAAACTCCTTTGGAACATCACTAAACTCCTTTAGCACGAAAGTGACTACCAAAGGAATAGTGCTATACACTTAGGGGTTGCAGGGGAAAGTCAGTCTATAATGACAACTCTAAAGAGACTGGCGCAAATGTTAACCCTATGTTCATAATCTTGAATTATCGCATTTAACAGTGAATACTTCTTTTTGTTGTCTTTGTTTTGGTTATCCTTAATAGCATGCCTAGGTGGGGGTATAATGATTTTAGACCTATGAGGTTGAATAGATGAGGAAGGTCTAGACTCGTAAAAATATGGTGGCATGTCCTTGATTTATAACTCTTCTTTCATCATATCCCATGTGTCAATCAGTTGATGAAGTCAGGCTTTTTTGTCTCTTTCCAAATATGTCCAATATTTGCTAGCTTGTCCAGTCATTCGTGATAACGAACCTGACTTTCTCAGCTTCAGAAAAATGAGTACCGGTTGAAGTGTATATATCCATGCTTTATAGTGAATCCAAAAAATTTGAGGATCCCTTAAATAACCAGAATAATTCAAATGACTATCAAAAGTTGGTACATTATCAAAAGTTGGTACATCCATAATGGTGGTATGAGAATTCTTATGTGCAACTTTTTTTTTTATTTTTATGCAAAAAACAGTAAAATTCCTAATAAATGCCTATATTATGTAAACTTATACTAATTTTTATTTTATTTTGTTGGATATTTTTAAAGATTATCGGATTAATAAAACCCCAATCTTATCAGTTCAATTGGCCAGATCAGCGTAACTCAGGTGGGAGGTTTTTCGCTCTTGGTATTCATTCTTTAATTACAAAACCACACTGAGTACCCTTTTTTAGTTAAACACCAATCATACGGAATTTCAGGAAAAGATTTACTTTTTAATGACTCCTAAATTACACACTTTTTTAAGGATTTTGAATAAAATTAACTAGATGTAAGAAAGTAAATGTGACTAATATGCAAATCTTACCTAACTGTGCTCTGATACCAAACTGATGTGAAACGTGTTCGTATTCGAAAGCAATAGATAAAATAACTCAATTATATGTTTCACCAACAAGAATGATCATTGGTAGAAAATCTTAAAATAGTTAATATTAGTTATGTTTTTTTAACATCCATGTAATCAAATATCAAAGTACTAATTAAATATTGTTATGATGTGGGTAACATTTTTTATTATCAATAAAAAAGTTAGAGCAACTACAAAAGAGAAGTAGATTCACACGCTAACATTTAAAGTGGATAATAGATCAAAAATTATAATAAAGTTGAGATGTATATTTAGACTTATAATGTAAAGATTAATATAATAAGAATAATACCTGGATGATTGTAAATATGGTCATAATTTGCTTGTTGATTGTTGTGATCGATCGTTGAACTCACACAGATAAGAATATGTACAATCGATGAAAATGTAGGCGTCGAGGAGTCATGGCACTCACGCAAATGAGCTCGAGGTGGCAGCACTGCGGAGGACTTCGAGACGAAGGCAAGGAGTACTCATGCTCAGGATTCTGACTTCAGGAATGGCCTGCGCTCGAAGCCTAATGTTCGTGCACAACAAGTTGTCGCGATGATTCTGAGGCACACATCGTCGACTGGGCGCGCCCACTCGACTATGCGGGCGTGGCCATTCGACGAAGCAATGTGTGAGCACACGCAGGCCTTGTGCTGACACAGTTTTCTCTAGAAAGTTGAGGGCACTTGGCAATTATTGGAGGTGACGAGGAGATGTCGTGGAGGCGAGGTGGCAGTAGTGGTGAGGCTTTTGAGGTTTGTCGACGGACGATCGTTAATGAAGGTGCAATGTAGTCAACGATCAACGAGACTCAAAATTACTTTGAAAAAGAATTTGTATACATCGGTATGCGTTTCATTCATGTATCTTTTTAATTGGACAAAAAATATCTATTTTTCATTTCTTATTCTTTTTTGCAACCTCTTATTCTACATATAAAATCCAAAATCTCTAATGAGAAATCGTTATTTGGAAGTGAAATTCATATATTGCAGTTCCTTCTTGGTGATTGTGTATCTTTACAAGTTTGTAATGAGAGAATTGGATAAAAGTTATGATTTTTTGTATCATGAAGGTTAAATTTTCACATATTTTTCTGTAATTTTCGTAAAAAATTCAACTTTTTTATGGTCCTTAGAAAAAACGCTACTACTTTATGATTACTTAAATGAGAATCGTGGAGGAACCAAATATTGGTTTGAGCGATAGAGGTTTCAATAATCTATTAAAATTTTCAAAGTTATCAACTAATAGTTTTTTTATTGCAAGATCATAAAACCAAAATTGAAAAATAAGAGAAGAATTCTAAACCACTAATTATCAGATTTATCCCAAAGTTCTCTTCTATTTCCTGCCTGATTGTAACATAAAAAACAATAAAAAGAACCCTAAACCATTACTCATGCTTTTAATGCCCCGATCCTATGAGTACAGAGACGTTACTACGACGCATATACGCAGGGCAAAAATACCCTCACATATATACGCTAAGCATTAGTACAGACAAGATCTGAGTACAGCAGAAAAGTGGTATTATTCATTCCAGAAATAACAGCACAAGTACACAATTATCACAAAAACATGATACAATATTCCAAGAATATTAGATCACCAAGAAGTAAAAATGCATGACATGCAATATAAAAAGGCTGGAAAGTACTCACTAGTAGCAAGATGAGAATCTCACGAGCCGATCAAGGGGGGCTGGAAGAAAAGAGGGTCCGGACAGACAACATCTAATCCACGCTTCCGCTGCGCACTCTGATCAGCTACAGTAAGGCCACCACGATCCAGACTCTAGGATCTAGACATGAAGGTCCAGGGTTGTCAGAAAAAACCCAACGAGTACGTAAGATAAAGCCAGTGGGCGTGCTAAGGCAGTCACACGTGTACATAATCAAGTGATGTGATTCAGGCACACAGGTACAAGCAATGATGAGTAATATAAATGAAAATCAGAGAATCGATATGAAAACCCAAAAATAAGCAAGTCAAGTGATTAAACATAGTAGCACAGATATCATATGTAAGTGGCGGGCAGGATAATATATTGTGTCACAGGTCTTACAAATATAGATCAAGTATATCACTAGTCAAAATGTTAGTTGCATGTTATTATTATGTTATTAAGACTCGTCTGATTTGTATACATCGGTATATGTCACATTTACATACCTCAGCATACAGAACGGAGAGTAAGTTATTGAAAACTGATGGAGATCGACGAACCATGCTTAGAATCGGTCCCGTACATGCCCTGAACAACGACCAAGGAGTATCTAGAGCTGAACCGAAATGTACTGCTAGGTGCCGGGACTTAATGTATGCTCGAATTAGAGCAGGATATCGTTGCTCCCACAGGAATAGGCCCAAGGTTTGTTGCGAACCTAGAAGGAAGTCAGGGGAGTAGGGGTACCAGCATACCCCACAAAAATACTTGGTGGCCTCCAAGTGAATCCCAAGAGTGTGGCCGCGCGACACTTAAGACCATCATAAATATGGAGACTATATTGGTACTCATCAGTTTCACCCATTCTAGCGTAAGTTGTCTAATTATTACAATTGTGTCCATAATGATCAGTATACAGAAATTAACAAGATTGTCATAACAGGAGGAACATGTTAAATACAAAAGTACAGGAATTCAAGTATATGACAGGATAACAAGTGTCAAGTCCCCGTAAAATGATAATCATGTGTCAGGTGATAACATGTTGGTGTCAGGCGTCAAGTGCTAAGTAATTAACATGTCGGTATCAGGTGAGTAGAATACAGAATCACAACATCATATGTCAGGTAATCATCTGGTCAGGTAACATGATATTGGAGGATAATATAGTTAAACATTTCAAACTCTTCACAATCATGTCTATAAAAATAATAAATTAATCTATTAATTGGCTATGCGAAGCTGAGCGAGGCGAGAGCGTATCTAGGCATATCCAATACAAGTATAATACCAGTTCAATCAGTTATAATAACGACCAACAAATGAAAAACAAAATATAGGCCGTAATACATGAAACAATATGAGACAAGTACTCACTATCCCAGAAAAAGGTACTCACTAAACATGTATCTAGCCCTAGAATAGAACTAGTAAGGCATAAAACAACACAAGAAAAATACTCCCCTAAACACAAGAGATACTCGCCCGACATAAAGTGAAGTACTCGCCTAAAATCGAAACGCGACACCGAATTAGAATCCAGGACTCCGTGGAGCACATGCACGCGTGCAGGGGAGGGGGGAGAAAGAGTGAGTGGATGGTGAGAGAGGATAAGAGAGAGTTTGCTGGAAAAGAAGGGGGTAAAAGAAGAAAGAAAGGAAAAAAGAAAAGAAAGGAAGAAAGAAAAGAAATGAAGAAAGAAGAGGAGAAGAGGGTGCAGCCAAGGGCTACTAGCCACCGACGGCAGCCAGGGAGGCGACGGCACTGCCGGGAGGAACCTGGGCCTGGGGATGAAGGGGTGGGTTGGAGTTATTGGTGTGGTTATTGTGGCTGTTGTTGTTGTGGAGGGGGGGTGGTGGAGATGTGGTGGTGTTAGGGAGTTGGAGGAGGAGGTGGAGATAATGGTTGGGTGGTGGAAGTGAGGAATTGGTGGATTTGAGGGTGAATTTGAAGGAGAAGATGAAGGTGGTGATGGTGAGTTTTGGGGAAATTGGAGAAAATAGAGAGGTGATTGAAGAGGAGGGGAGTGGAGAAGAGAAGAGAGAAACTGGGAAGGAGTGGTGCCAGCTAGGGGAGGCGGCAGTACTGGGGGTGCTGGCGACGGCGGTCAAGGAGAAAGTGAAAAACACCTAGAGGGGGTGAATAGGTGTTAATGCTAATCTAGAAACTAAATGCGCTAAATGTGGAAGCTTAAACAAATTATGCAACACACTTAATACAACACACAAGTGTAGCCGAATTCCCCGTGAAGGGCTCTGGACTAACTCCTTATGATTCCCCTAGATATGGGTTGAGGTGCTATATGAAGCTCTTGTGGTTAAGTATAAGTGAGGCACACACAAACAAGCCAAGCATATAATGGATGTATAACAAAATGAAGGATGCAAGGAAACACAAGCAATATGAATGATATGGCAATATGAATAATGCTTTACACAAATAAAAGAGAGAGTTAGAGAGACAATGGATCAAACGCAAACACAAAGATATGTTTCGAGGTTCGAGCCCCTAGCTCTACGTCTCCGCCTTCACCGAGAAGGATTTCTAATCCACTATCTTGTCCACCGAGGACTCCCACCGAGGGAACCTCCGCCGAGGAGGATTTTTACAACAAGGGAGTACCGAACTCCTCTCTCAAACACCGCCTCACAACTGAGGGGTGGGCCCGTAGCCAAACAACCACAAACACCTCTACCGAAGAGGGTACAATCACCAAGCTCCACCTCACACAAGAGGGAGCAAACCACAATCTCAACCTCTACCAAAGAGGGAGCGAACCAATCACCCGATTAACCTCTACCAAAGAGGGATACAACAAAAGTAAGAGTGTACAACAAGTAGTTTCTTTCAACCACAAACAATCTCTCTTTTCCACTAAACAAAAGATCCTAATAGATTAGGATAGAAGATATAGCTCAAGTGGATATCAAGTGTTTTTGGAAAGCAAACAACAAAGAAAAACTACTTGGAAATCTCTTGTAGATGATAGAAATGAAAATCCAAACAATATCCCAAAAACCTAGTTTTCTTTGATTTTCCAAAACCCTTGAAAAACAATAAAGATGAAATCTTTGAAGCTCTAAAACACTTTTTAAAACTTTAAAAACACTTCAGAAAAGTAGAAATTTTTGCTCTTAAAAATCTTATCCAAAACCCCCAAGAAATGGGGTATTTATAGCCCAAACAGAAAACTAGCCGTTAGGCTGATCTGACAGCCTGACAGGCTTGCGGTCGGCTGGCCGGCCGACCGCCAACGGTCAAAAATATGACCGTTGGAGCAATCCGGTCGACCGCCCGGCCGACCGCCCAGATACAGAGAGCAGACTTCTCTGTTCCGGTCGACCGCTCGGTCGACCGCCCAGATACAGAGAGCAAGGCTCTCTGATCTGGTCGGCCGATCGGCCGACTGGCCCTGTGTCTGACAAACGTGCACAAGGTTGTGCACGTCAGCCGACCGCAACGGTCGACTGGCCCTTGGTTCGGTCGACCGTTGCGGTCGACCGACCTGGCCTGTCAGCCACAGTCTGGGTCAGAAACTGGGGTCAGAAAAACATGTTAAAAATCTTTTATCTCTTCTAAAAATTCCATAAAAATTGTTTTAACATTTTATATTGAAACACAAACTTGTGATAAAAATTTCAAGACAATATTAAACATTTGGAATTATTTTTGTGTCTTGCAAATTTTATCAAAAACCAAAACTAGTATTTTGTCAACCTTTGATTTTTCAATAGGAAATCTGATTTTTCCTAAAACTCATGAATAGACATATCAAAATAAGTTTGTTTAAAATATGAAGCATATATGTATATCGAACACATCTAATATACATAAAAAACAAAGTAAACTTATTTTGATCAATCTACTCATGAAAACCAAATCCAAACATAAAACTTGTGTGTGTTGTGCACTTGAGCATATCAACTATACTAAGCTTTACACATGGATCTAAAACACACTAAACTAAAACTAGGATACCTAAGTCTTCTTGACGATCTTCCATCTTCAAGTCGACTCGATCCCAAACGTGATCCACCGAGTGCAAAGGTATGATCTTGATGCTCGGGCACTGGAATCACCAAGTGAAGGCTTCCAAACTCCTCTTTTTGAAGCAATCACCAACTAATATCTTGTTACATGATCTGAAACTAAAATCACAAGATTATTAGTAAACATAACTACATGAGTTAATCATCATCAAAACTAGAGAGGAAGGCCTCCGGGCCAACAATCTCCCCCTTTTTGATGATGACAAAACTCATGGAGTTATATATGCATGGATTAAAGTTAAGCTTCAAAGAAGCTCCCCCTTAACTCATGCATAAACAAATAAACATAAATATGCAATGAAATATATGAAACATGAAACATGCATAGATATGCATAAATAATAAAAGGCTCTAGATACACAATGAAATTGTCAAAACAAAACATGCTCTAGATACCAAATAAACTTAAACTAAATTAAACTTCTAAATTAAACTTAATATATGCAAAACATAAATATGCATATATAAATACAATCAACTCAAAATCTTTCTCCCCTTTTTGTCAATCATCAACAAAGGGGTAAACAAGCAAAACAAAACAAAATCTTCTCCCCCTTTTTACTACAAAGAAACAATCATCAATATAGGGGTATAAGCAAAAACAAATCAATAAATTTTCTCTTCCTTTTTGTTCGAAACAAAGAATCAACAAAGGGTTAAAAACAATAAAAATAATGTTCTCCCCCTTTTTGTCTAAAACAAAAACAAAGTCAATAAGGGGTGACTTTAAACATGATACTAATTAAAAATATGTCAATGAAGTGCCTCTTGATATTAATTTAAAGCAACATCTTGATACCAATTGAAATAATTGTTCATTAAAAGCAAGTGATACCAAAATGGAAATTCAATATTTTCTATCATAAAGCAAGGGAGTGGAAATCAAATACCAATTGAAATACAAAAACAAATTTTCTCCCCCTTTATGAAATACCAACTAAAACAATGCGTAGGCTTGAAATGAGATATCAATTGAAAAGCAATTGAAAACTAATCAATTTAAACAAAATTAAAATTCAAGCTTAGCATAAACACAAACACATATATGTATGAAAAATAGATACCAATTGAAATTGATATTCTTTGAAATGCAAGCATACATATACGAAAATATATAAGTATACAATAAAGTCAATATTGATACCAATTGAAAGAATTTCAATGATACCAATTGAAACAACAATAATGATCAAGTGTATACATCATAGAACTACCACCCATTCATGTTCAAGTTTTAAAATGATTTTCACTATAAAGCATACATGAGCATGATCTCCCATCCAACCACCCATGGATGGTAGGGGTTTTCAAAAATAGGTTTGAAAAATATAGTATGCTTGAAAACTCTACCAAAACGAAGAATATCGCAACTAGTTAAATGGAAAAACTTGTTAACTAGTACGAAATCCTTCAAGTAAGGAATAAAATAAAATTATTTTTCATAAACATGAAATCCACATGATAATCAACACTCTAAGCCAATTAAGTATAAATATGACTCATGAAAACAAACACATGAGTAAACAATAAATGTGAGTATATAAATACAATGTGAAGATCATAATCATGAAAGATGGACAATAAGCTCAATATTCCTTGAAACATGAAAACATGAAAATCATCAAAACTTATTTAATCTTCAAGGTTTATGTATGTCCTATACAAATTAAAGTATACATACATATCCAAACATAACGAGTCCACAAAGATATATGCATGAAGGCACGTGGCTCAAAAGGATGTATATGTATAACAATAATTTGGATAAAATGGACATATACATGAAGTTAAACATAAACACATGGAAACATGAAAACTAAATTTCCATTAAAACAAATTTTATTTCAAGATATATGTATGATTTGTCAACACAAAAAGTATACATACATATCCCTAAACACTATTGAGTCCATATGTATAGATTTGTATGAAAAGCAAACGACTCAAGGGGTATACATGTATATCTTAAAGTTTGGCAAAATAGATATATACATGAAATGAAAACACATGATCATAAAATAAAACCAAAATGGGAATACAAGTTTAAAATGCATGGATCATCAAAACTAGACTATACTAGCACATCTAATGGGTTCAAATAAGCATTCAAGGTCAAACATGTATAGATTTATTTGTGGCCCACTATATGCACAAATATATACCTAGTCTTAATGAAAACTAACATTTAAACATATATTCAAATCATGAAGCATCAAAACAAGATATAATCAACATGAAAAATATAAACATGATTATTATGAAAATCCACATGTTATTAAACCTATGATAAACATTATAGCTAAACAAACGGTGAGAACACAAAACTAATGATCCATATTAAACATGGGTGTCTCAAAGGCTATACATGCATGTCAATGGTCTAATAAACATGGTATTTACATAATGAGCATATAAACAATGAAACATGCTATAAATAATGAACATGAAAGGCATGTAAACAATAATAAGGAGTTAGGAATCGTTACCAAAACCTAGAAGGCAACTCTCCTTGTCTCCAAAACATGGTGGTCTTCCCACCAAACCTCCCTTGAAAGTGATGCATCCAAATTGTTTTCCATGTAGCTCGGAACGCATCCACTCCAAGGTACCGCTACTCTCACGTCATGTGAGAGCCCACACCTACATCATAAACAAGAGGGGTGGTCTTTGGTACCCATATCTTTTTGGGTCCATGGGGGTTAGTACCTTCTCTAACCCAAACAAAATTATTTGCTAAATTAACATTATGTATACGATCAAAACAAAATTTAGCAAGGTGGCCCTTACGTCCACAATGTGTACAAGTGTACACATGAGCATTCAAGTGATGGGTGTGTCCGTGGGAAGCATGTGTATGTCGTGGAGGGTGTGCATGAAAAGATGGAACTTGTTTCTTTCGAAACAAAGATTCCAAACGTGTATGGCCCACAACACATTGGCTCAAAGTGGAGCCCAAACAATCTACACTCTTCTTCAACAAATTTATATCATTTTTAATTATAGAAGAAGTGGAGATGCAAGGGGTGATCTAGGTGAAACTACCCTAGCATGGCAAACATGAGAAACAATATCATTTTTCAAAGATTTATTTTATTTAAACAAATTTCTAATTCTTTTGTAATGAAATCAATTTCCTTTTTCAAGGAATCATTATTTTTTACAACAAAATCAATTTTTGAAGTTAAAACTTTATTTTTATTCAAAACATCATTACAATCATTTTTAGATTTTAAAAACTCATTTTCTTTAAGTACAAGATCTAGTTGATATCTTAATGAATTCCTTTCATTATAAATCTCAACCTTTTCTTGCAAAACATTGTTAAGTCTAGAATGCAAACTTTTATTTTCTTTTTCAATTCCTAGACTTTTCTTTTTCAAAATCTTATATTTTTCAAATAATTTTTCACACACAATAGAAAGTTCTTCATTTAAAGCATGGGCATCAATATTTTCATCACATGAAGAACTAGCATCTAAACTATCTAGTTGAGTTTTCGATTGTACCTCAAGGGAGTCATTCCCTTGGATCATGAAGCATTGTGACTCGGATTCTCCACTAGACTCCTCCTCTTATTGGATTGGCATTTGAAACTTGGAGGTGGTGGTTGTGGTTGTCAACATATTCCACACTGCAAATGCGGAATCAAAGTTAGAAGCAAGCATAAGATATTCTTTAGGAAGAGTGCTTCTAATAGCCTCAAGGGCTTATGCATTGGCCCCTATATACTTGCTATCATTAAGGAAGGATTCCTTGGTAATGGCAAGGTGAACCTTATAACCTAGGGTTTGTAAATAGATGGACATGCTAGTCTTCCAAACAATGATGTTGAAAGGGCAAACATAGGTGGGGTCATGAAGTCCATGGGTCCAAACTATATGTGTGCAAACAAGCAAATATGCAAATGCAAATGTAGATTAGCTAAACAAGGATCTCACTCCTAGGTTGTTAAACCTAAAGTATCAGGAGCGTTGGCTCTGATACCAATTGAAAAACACCTAGAAGGGGGTGAATAGGTGTTAATGCTAATCTAGAAACTAAATGCGCTAAATGCGGAAGCTTAAACAAATTATGTAACACACTTAATACAACATACTAGTGTCGCCGAATTCCCCGTGAAGGGCTCTGGACTAACTCCTCTTGATTCCCCTAGATATAGGCTGAGGTGCTATATGAAGCTCTTGTGGTTAAGTATAAGTGAGGCACACACAAACAAGCCAAGCATATAATGGATGTATAACAAAATGAAGGATGCAAGGCAACACAAGCAATATGAATGATATGGCAATATGAATAATGCTTTGCACAAATAAAAGAGAGAGAGTTAGAGAGACAATGGATCAAACGCAAACACAAAGATATGTTTCGATGTTCGAGCCCCTAGCTCTACGTCCCCGCCTTCACCGAGAAGGAT
The DNA here is from genome assembly GCA_038442645.1 of Agave tequilana. Classification (NCBI taxonomy): domain Eukaryota; kingdom Viridiplantae; phylum Streptophyta; class Magnoliopsida; order Asparagales; family Asparagaceae; genus Agave; species Agave tequilana. The sequence goes on from JAVJIF010016670.1 coordinate 24,216, forward strand.
TTCTAATCCACTATCTTGTCCACCGAGGACTCCCACCGAGGGAACCTCCACCGAGGAGGATTTTTACAATAAGGAGTACCGAACTCCTCTGTCAAACACCGTCTCACAACCGAGGGGTAGGCCCGTAGCCAAACAACCACAAACACCTCTACCGAAGAGGGTTACAATCACCAAGCTCCACCTCACACAAGAGGGAGCAAACCACAATCTCAACCTCTACCAAAGAGGGAGCAAACCAATCACCCGATCAACCTCTACCAAAGAGGGATACAACAAAAGCAAGGGTGTACAACAAGTGGTTTCTTTCAACCACAAACAATCTCTCTTTTTTACTAAACAAAAGATCCTAATAGATTAAGATAGAGGATATAGCTCAAGTGGATATCAAGGTGTTTTTGGAAAGCAAACAATAAAGAAAAACTACTTGAGAAATCTCTTGTAGATGATAGAAATGAAAATCCAAACAATATCCCAAAAACCTATATTTCTTAACCCTTGAAAAACAATAAAGATGAAATCTTTGAAGCTCTAAAACACTTTTTAAAACTTTAAAAACACTTCAGAAAAGTAGGAATTTTTGCTCTTAAAAATCTTATCCAAAACCCCCAAGAAATGGGGTATTTATAGCCCAAACAGAAAACTAGCCGTTAGGCTGATCTGACAGCCTGACAGGCTTGCGGTCGGCTGACCGGCCGACCGCCAACGGTCAAAAATATGACCGTTGGAGCAATCCGGTCGACCGCCGGGCCGACCGCCCAGATACAGAGAGTAGACTTCTCTGTTCCGGTCGACCGCTCGGTCGACCGCCCAGATACAAAGAGTAAGGCTCTCTGATCTGGTCGGCCGACCGGCCGACCGGCCCTGTGTCTGACAAACGTGCACAAGGCTGTGCACGTCAGCCGACCGCAACGGTCGACTGGCCCTTGGTTCGGTCGACCGTTGCGGTGGACCGACCTGGCCTGTCAGCCACAGTCTGGGTCAGAAACTGGGGTCAGAAAAACATGTTAAAAATCTTTTATCTCTTCTAAAAATTCCATAAAAATTGTTTTAACATTTTATATTGAAACACAAACTTGTGATAAAAATTTCAAGACAATATTAAACATTTGGAATCATTTTTGTGTCTTGCAAATTTTATCAAAAACCAAAACTAGTATTTTGTCAACCTTTGATTTTTCAATAGGAAATCTGATTTTTCCTAAAACTCATGAATAGAGATATCAAAATAAGTTTGTTTAAGATATGAAGCATATATGTATATCGAACACATCTAATATACATAAAAAATAAAGTAAACTTGTTTTGATTAATCTACTCATGAAAACCAAATCCAAACATAAAACTTGTGTGTGTTGTGCACTTGAGCATATCAACTATACTAAACTTTACACATGGATCTAAAACACACTAAACTAAAACTAGGATACCTAAGTCTTCTTGACGATCTTCCATCTTCAAGTCGACTCGATCCCAAACGTGATCCACCGAGTGCAAAGGTATGATCTTGATGCTCGGGCACTGGAATCACCAAGTGAAGGCTTCCAAACTCCTCTTTTTGAAGCAATCACCAACTAATATCTTGTTACATGATCTGAAATAAAATCACAAGATTATTAGTAAACATAACTACATGAGTTAATCATCATCAAAACTAGAGAGGAAGGCCTCCGGGCCAACAGAAAGGGAGGAGGAGTTAGTGGGAGAGCGAAAGAGATGGAGAGATGGAGAGAATGAGAAGAAAGAAAGGAGGAAAGGAAAGAAAAAGAGGGAGAGGGAAGTAAGTACGGTGGAGGAGTGGGTAGGGTAATTGTCGGCAGTGTTATGGGGGGAGAACAGAAGCAGGTGGAGAAGGAAGAAAAAGGAAAAAAAGAAAGAAAAGAAAAGGAAAGAAAAGAAAAAGAAAAGGGGAAATATGTAATTAAATGTATTATTAAATAATTAAATTAATAGGATAAAATGGGAGTATTAAGTGTAGAAGTGGAGAAGGAATAAACAAGAAAAGAAAAGAAAGGAAAATAATATTATTATTTGAATCGGGTAAAAATTGACTATTTCAGAAATATTCCCAAAAATTCTCAAAAATAGAAAATATTATTTTAAGATGCCTGGTGAAATCGGATTCGAGAAATTCAATCTGGTTTTCATATTAAAAATCTTGAAATCCACTAGTGAAACCGGTCAACACCAAAACAGGTAAAAATGTATTTAGATAGAAAATGAGATTTTAAGAAGTAATGTGAAAGCCATTTCTAGAAATTCAACTTCATTTGAAAACTAAAAATTTGGGAATTGGTCAGTGACACCGATCGACACCGATTTTGAAGACTTTGTAGAATAATTTTGAAAAATTTCAGAAAATCATAAAAAATTTAAAATATTAGAAAACAGTGTTTGAAACTGAAATTAATCAAATCAGACTATCATAAAGATCAAATCAGGTAGCACACTAGTATGGGGTCCCCGGTTCAGACCAGAGCTGACTCTAAGTCTGAGAATCCAGATACGATACCAAATAATATAAATAATCACAAACTAAAAACAAATATGGGAAGAAAATTCAAACGATACGATCAAAAAATCGTGACACTTATCTAGGTACATATCCTGGGGTACTACATGCTTCATGCTTGTAAGAGGTAGAATAAATAGTTTTGGTTAGAATAAATGTATTCATTATCATATGATGTCACATTCAAGAAAAAATGATAGAAAATACGGATTTGATAAAAACTTTAGACATTAATGGGTCTTAGTGATGAAATATAAAAGAGGTCTTAGTTATTGGTTCAAAAGAGTTTTCTCAAATTAAGTCCAAAAGAGAAGTCATTAATGGTTATCTATTTGAATGCATTGGAACTCGTAATGTGATGTCATATATGAACCATCATAATCACACCCGTGCGTCGCACGTGCCAAATCTATTGTGCTATAAAAGGAGATGACTCGGAGCGCATGTGCCAATAATAATTTGATTATTTTTAAACTAGTATACTAGGCACGTGCATAGCACGTTGAAATAATAATAAAAAGAAGTTAATAGTAAAACATAATTATCTTATGCTCATTAATACTATCAAATAATTCATTTTCATATATATTGTATTATACACTATAAATAAAATTTGATTTATCTATGCCACATGATAGTAAGAAAACATTTCACTAATTCTTATATGAATTTAAATATAAAAAATATCAAGTGAAAGTTATCATCTGCTCATGCAAAAAGAAATCATATATAGAAAAGAATATGATAATATTTTCAATGATTTTAAAAATGTGATAAGATTTTTTTAGAACTTAATTAAACACAAAAACTTGAGACTTATTTCCCAATTTAGTTATGTGTTTTTCTCTAAAAACAAGATTTTTTTATTTGTTATGAGAAATTTAGATCTTTCTATTATTTTTATTTTGTATAAAATTATTTGAATGCTTTAGATTTATCTCTATTTTATAATGACTTGCTTATAAATTACTGAGTAGGTAATTTCAAATTAATAAATATAGAGATGTGTATTTGAATCGAGATGAAAAAAATCAATGAGAGAGAGAATGTTGTTGGACAGGATGAGAAAAAATTAAAAAAAAAATCAAAACAACGAGATCGAGATTGTTGAGGCTAAAAATGAAAAGGATATTAAAATTTGAAACTATATTTACTAATTAAAAAATAAAAACTACAAAAACAGCCATATTTAATTTTATTATAGCTAAAGTTTTCAAATAAAATAATTATTTTTTTTTCAAAATTATGCAGCACTGTGGAGATATATCTTTTTGTATTTCATTGTAAATTAGTTTTTTTCTTGTTGCAATATGACGCTAAAAGTCAAACAGCCCAGAATTTAGTAAAACGGGGTCAATTAATTTTCTTAAGAAAAGCAAAAAAAAAAAAAAGAAAAAAAAAAGTGAGTTTTTATCTGAGATTTCCCAGAAAAAGAAAAATCTAACAAAATTTTCAGGCAGCCCCCATTTATGACCCGAAACCACCGCGCCCGAACACGTAGCGTACGGAATCGCGACCGTCGGCGAGCAGCTCCGAAATTCTGCTCACTCCCTCTCAGATCAACCCATCTCAGATAATAAACCAACAAAATTCTTTTGTTACCTTTCAACTCCTCTCTCACTTCAAACTTGTCAAATCCCCGACCCACAAAATTCCAAGCTTTTTCTGTCCCCTTCATTACTACTCGTCATCATCACTCTCAGCTGCCGTTGACCCTTCATTGGCCCAACCCTTCGCCTCCAATTATCACGTTCCTTTCCTTTTTAGGGTTTTAGAGAGCAGAGAAAGAGAGAGAGAAAGAGAGAGGGAGGGAGAAAATGTCGTTTTTTTTGGTCTGATTCTTGGGCTCGCCGTCGGAGTTGGGCTCGTGGTTCTCTTCGTCCGCTCCGAGAACAGTCGAGCCAAGCGCCGGACTGAGCTGGTAAAATTTCTCTACTTGGTTGATATAATTTTAGAGTGCTGGATCTTTTTGACATTGTTTTATGGGATTATGTGGAAAATTAGTTTAGTGTAACTTAGGAATGTGATTCCAAGGATCGGATTGTCTCTTTGTTAATTAAGCATATATAATTTTGTAAAAGTTGGTCTTTTGGATTCCCAGTTTGGTTTGGATGGTCCAATCATTTCTTGAAGGCAGTGAGAGTTTAGAAAAACCAATTGGCTGTAATTGGATGCAAAAAGAGAGGAATGCGATCTTTTTGTCCGAGTTAACCTGGTGAAGAAAGAATTTTCTTTATTCCAATATACCAAGTTTTTTTATTATCTTCTCTGTTCTTAATTATCCCCAAATCTTTAGCAGAAGTTGTTTGCTTGAGCCAGCACAATGAAATGATTCGCGTTAACAATTAAAATGCAGCACTGTATAAAGGGCATCCACTAATGTATAACTTGTTGAAGAAATGAGAATGCATTTTGTAGGAGTTTGTTCCAGTTTTACGGCCGGCTATTAAACTTCTTTCAACTTGTGATGCGGTTTAGTGGCTTTTGAGGAGACTATGGACAAACCAAGGGTCTGTCATGAAATCAGCGGGAAATTTATCCTTTTTGCTTATGTTGATTAAGTCATGCAACTAAGGAGCGGCCCTTGAAAATTCACCTAGACTATAAAAGAGTGATTAGTGTGGGAATAGATAATACTATAATAGATTTACTATGGGCCTTTCTGACACAATATAAAAATATGTCTGTAGAAGTTGATAGTGAGGCATAAACAATATAGTCATAACACTTTAGTGTTGTGCGCACCGACAACAACCAATAGAGGATCCAACAGATCTCAACCACAAAGAACAATCCAACAAATCCAAGAAGAACAATTCAATCGCAAAAAACGAGATTTAACGAGGTTCGGCCAACGTGCCTACGTCCTCAGGGCAATCAATGGAGAGATTTATATTAGGAAGATGATTACAATAGCTCTTGGTCTCTTTAAATGCAAGAGTACTAAGAGCTGATACAATTTTCGCAGAGATTCTAAACCCTAGAAATCATTTAGGCTTAAATACCTCATACAACGGATCAACAGAAAAAAACCAGAACCCGTCTGTCGGTCGACCGGGCCGGTCGACCGACCTCCCAATTTTCCAATACCGGTCGACCGGGTCGGTCGACCGAACAAACCCGAGAGTTGGGTTTGTCAGTCAGGGTTTTCCGGTCGACCGGGTCGGTCGACCGAACAAACCCGAGAGTTGGGGTTTGTCAGTCAGGCTCTGCGGTCGACCGGGCCGGTCGACCGCTCCAACTTCTGTGCATGTTGTGCACGTCGGTCGACCGGGCCGGTCGACCGACTCTTCTGACTCCTGTTGTCTCTGCTGTTTTCTGCTGCTGTCCCTTTGCCCTCATCGTCGATTTCCTTGGCGATCCTCGACGGCACTTGGCACTCTTCTACAGCTGCTTGACATCTCCTTTATCATCTCTCCTCCAACAATTCTCCACCTCGGTGAAGATTTTCTCAAAATCTGAGCCGATCTCCAACGAACCCCAGTCCATCACCTGGCGAAATCGACACACGATCTCGGCGAAATCGACAAACGATCTCGGCTTGCGCGCACCGGTCGAAATCGACACACGATCTCGGCGAAATCGACACACGATCTCGGCTTGGAATCTTTGGCTCATCTATTCCTGGAAAACATCGCACATGCTTTCCCTTGCACTTCACCTTAGGGTCTGTTTGGATTTAAGGAATTGGTGTGAAGTGAGGAAGTAGGAAGTAAGATTTATTTCCTTTAGGAAAAAGGGAAATGAGTAGTAAGTTTTCTGGTGTTTGGATGATTGTTGGGAAGTGTGGTTTGGAAAATGTTTTGTCATTTCCGGTGTTTGGATGGTAATGAAAAGTGGAAGTGGAAAAGTTGACCACAAAGTTGACCGCAAAATAATATTAAAATAAAAATTAATTAAGAAAAATAAAAAATAGATTGTACTTTGGATGCAAGTGAGATTTACATGACCAAAAAATTAACTGTTTTATGCTATAACTTATTATAAATGAGATTTACATGACCACAAAATAACTGTAGCACTCTGGAAGTGAGAAAATGGTTGTGTAAAAGAGAGATGAAAAAGGGAAATGGGGGTTTTCTTATTTCCTTTTCCGGTGTTTGGATAGATAGGGAAATGAGCAATTATACTTCCCCACTTCCTCACTTCACAACATCCAAACACGCCCTTAGGAGAATTTCCATACATGCCGATCACCAACATGGCTTCTACTTTGCAACTTCACGACCTCATGAAGACTTTTATACGAGTCAACACTGACTCTCCAACTGACCAGCTCTATCTAGTCTTCCTGTCTTCCATTGACGGTCCAACCAAGTCTGCGTAGAACACACCAAACATCATCGGCTTCAACTGGATGCACACCACTCCTTATGCAAGCTCAACATCTTCTAACCAGAAGATAAACCTGTTCATCGAGATCACACCATCTCACCACTACGTGAGATCCAACTGGCCACACCACTTCACCTCTACATGAAGTCTCTTCACCTCTACGTGAAGTCTCTCCATCTCTACGTGAAGCTCCAATAGGCCACACCTCTTCACCTCTACGTGAAGATCCAAAACAGCTTCTCGAGAACCCAATAGCTCCATAAGAGTTGCATCACCAAATGGCTGCGCCTTTACGGCTGCCTACGTACCCTGCCCACGGGATCAAGCCAACCGTAGTTCATATAAATAAGCTTCAGCAAGCTCAAATAATGGTACCTGTATCTGCAGCAGTGAACCTGTCAGACTGAGTCATATGAACCTCTTCCCGACCATCATGGAGAGCAACGGCCTTCAACTTGAGCTTGTCGCGTTCACAAGCTTGAGATTCATGCTTCTTCAACCACGACCGTGGTTTCACCTTGGTTCCAATGGCTGCAAATAACTCGACATCCTCTGCAATGTCGTCATCATGTTCAGCATCACCCCTGGTATCTTGAACTCCTCCCGGTGTCACCTCCGATGAAGTCTCCTCTGATGCCGAACCAACTGGAGATGATGGAGTAGCATCAACCTCCACCCGCTGCAATCCTTCCTTGGTCTCCGTCCTCTCTACCTGCTGAGAGACAGTGGACTTCACTACTGAAGCCTCTCCAAGTGTGACATGTCTGCTCATCATGATTTTCTTGTCTTCGGGATCCCACAACCTGTAGCTGTTTCCCTTGACGCCCAAGTAGACAAACCTCTTTGCTCGCGGATTCACCTTGCCACTCTTGGCACTGAAGTAGGCCGGACTTCCAAACTCCCGCAGCACACCATGATCTTGAGCAAATTTTCCAGACCAAGTTCCTAATGGAGCTTTACCTCCTATTGCAGTCGATCTGTTCCTGAGATGGCTAGCATACTCAGTCGCCTCAGTCCAAAGCGACTTGTCCAATCCTGAATTAGACAATAACTTCCGAACCTCCTCCAGCAAGGAACGGACTATCTCTTTAGCCAACCCATCTGTACCTGTTGAGAAGTGAGTAGCAATCCCTGTGTTCTGGCCAAACTGTAGGAATTGGTCAATGTCTATTCCAACATTACCAATGTAGAGCTCCTTTATCTTCCTACCTATCTGCCTCTCCATTTTTCCTCTCCACTTCCTCAACACATCTAGGGCTTCACCCCTTTGTCTCATAGGATATATCCACAACTGCCTAGATGAACAATCAATGAAAGAGACAAAGTACCTGTGACCTCCAAGCGATGCCGTCTTAGCAGGTCCCCATACACTCACGTGAACACAATCAAGAAGACCTTCATTGTGGTGAGTATTGGTGCTGAATCTCACCGTCTTCTTGTCCAGAACGCTGTGTCCACCTTCCAACTTGCAGGTAGCAGCACCTTCCATGGATTCCTTCTTTGCAGGAGCTTGCAAAGACCTTCCATCTTCGTGTCCGACCTTTCCCTGCCAGTCCTCCAGGCCAACATCATCTGATGAACTTGTAGTCTCCACCTGATCTGTAATCGTACTACCCTTCAAGTAGTAGAGATTGCCTCGGCGGACGCCCTCATCACCACCATCGAGCCCTTGATCATCCTGAGATCGCCATCTCGAACAGATATCACCATGCCCGATGCTTCCAAAGTTCCCACGGAGATTAGATTTCTCTTCAACTGAGGTACATACCTCACTCCTTTCAGCTCCCTTTCCATCCCATCAAACATCCTGATTCGGATTGTACCTACACCCTCCACGCTACATGGGTGATCGTCGCCCATAACGATCGAACACCCCTCCAGCTGCTCAAAGTTGGAAAACCAGCCCCGATTAGGGCACGCGTGGTATGTTGTACCTGTATCCAGAATCCACTCATCTTTCCATGAGTTACTAATAATGGGAGAACTGACTGAAAACGAGAAACCTGACGAGTCCGAATCTGCTCCATCCGCCTGTGACCTGCTCCTCTGAGTATTCGTCACTTTTGCAAGATTTGTTTCAGCATTCGGCTCCTTCTTCTTCCCCTTGAACTTCGGACAGTCCACTTTCCAGTGCCCTATCTCTCGACAGAAAATGCACTGATTCTTCCTCAGATCCCTATAGCCCGACCTGGACTTCGATCTTCCTCTCACCTCCTTGCCCTTCAGCGATGAACTTCTGCTTCTTACATCCAGTGCCTCCGCCACTGAGCTTGACTGTGAAGGATGCCTCTCATTCTTCCTTGTGTCATAACTCATCAATGCAGACGACACCTCATCATAATCCAAGCTCTGCCTTCCATTAATGAAGGTCAGTGTGAATGTCTCATACTCCTCCGCCGGAGTGAGTTCAGAAAGATGACCGCCTTATCTTCCTCATCTACCGTGACATCCACATTTAGGAGATCTGTAAGAAGCTTCGTATATCGGTTTATGTGCTCATTTACTGTGCTCCCCTTCTTCATCCGAAACTGATACAGCTTACTCTTAAGCTGCAACCTAGACTCCACGCTCTTAGTCAGGTATTTCTTAGCAAGGGTGTCCCACAGCTTCTTTGCCGACGTCTCATGTTGTGCAAGATATTTGATGTCTTGCGACAAGCATGAACGTATCAAGCCACATGCCGACCTATTCATCTTCGCCCACTCTTCATCAGTGGTCGTGTTCTTCTTCCTTTCCAATAGGAGAGTGTCTTCGAGGTTCGATGCATTCAGCGCATCCATAACCTCACATCTCCACATCCCGAAATTGTTAGTCCCATTAAACTTAACAACTTCAATCCTTGGTGATTGTTCATTGTCTTAACAGATGCAGTTTCTTCTGCCATTGAGATTTTCCCTGATTCTCTATCTATGCGGAAGATCAACCAACTTTGAAATAGATCTCTACTCAGATAAAAATAGGATTTTTACCTGTCCCTTGAAACCCTAGATAGAGTTTCTCACCAGATCTACTCTACCACGGATTCAATGAGCCCTCCTTGAGTCCTTCTGAGATCGACACACGATCTCCTCGAACACCCAATACCTCAGATATGAGATCGACACACGATCTCCACCGGATCCGATCTCGAGCCCTTCCGAATCCTCAGAAATCCCAAAGAGCAACCTGGATGCTCTGATACCACTTGTGCGCACCGACAACAACCAATAGAGGATCCAACAGATCTCAACCACAAAGAACAATCCAACAAATCCAAGAAGAACAATTCAATCGCAAAAAACGAGATTTAACGAGGTTCGGCCAACGTGCCTACGTCCTCGGGGCAATCAATGGAGAGATTTATATTAGGAAGATGATTACAATAGCTCTTGGTCTCTTTGAATGCAAGAGTACTAAGAGCTAATACAATTTTCGCAGAGATTCTAAATCCTAGAAATCATTTAGGCTTAAATACCTCATACAACGGATCAACAGAAAAAACCCAGAACCCGTCTGTCGGTCGACCGGGCCGGTCGACCGACCTCCCAATTTTCCAATACCGGTCGACCGGGTCGGTCGACCAAACAAACCCGAGAGTTGGGGTTTGTCAGTCAGGGTTTTCCGGTCGACTGGGTCGGTCGACCGAACAAACCCGAGAGTTGGGGTTTGTCAGTCAGGCTCTGCGGTCGACCGGGCCGGTCGACCCTCCAACTTCTGTGCATGTTGTGCACGTCGGTCGACCGGGCCGGTCGACCGACTCTTCTGACTCCTGTTGTCTCTGCTGTTTTCTGCTGCTGTCCCTTTGCCCTCATCGTCGATTTCCTTGGCGATCCTCGACGGCACTTGGCACTCTTCTACAGCTGCTTGACATCTCCTTTATCATCTCTCCTCCAACATTTAGGCCCAAAGGTTTCTCAAATTAAAAAAAAAAAAAAAACAACTTTATGCCCAAATGGCTAACCTTTTGGGTCTTGGATTCCAGTTATGTATTATTAACTAATCATAGTTTTACTTTATTACCAATACAATAGCAAGGCATTAATCATATACTAAGATCACTTTAGTGCCAAATGGCTAACCCTTTAGGTCTTAGATCCATTTAAACATTAACTAATGCTTCCCTCAAAAAAGAAAAGAAAAACATGTTAACTAATGTCAGTTTTACTCTATTTTCCAATATGGAACTAAACTTGAAATCCAGCCGCCCTTTCTTTCCAAAGGATGCTTTTTGACAAGTTTTGAGTCACAAACCCAACAATATAATCATGGAGGCAAATGAAATACATCTGTCAGAGAACAAATTTAGTTAGTTCTGGATCGTGTTCTCGATGAATTTCAACTTATGTTTGAGGAATTCTCTTAGCTGCAATTTATTTCCTGAATAGAAAAGAATTTTAAGTGTTCTGTTTAACAACAGAGTTGAGCAAAGGACTTCTTATTTCTTGATGCAGGCTACAACAATTGCGGCTTTATCAAAGTTGACAGTTGAGGATTCCAGGAAGCTACTTCCAGGGGAATTTTACCCTTCTTGGGTTGTTTTCTCACACCGACAGAAGTTGAGTAGTTGGTATTTTGTCTGTATTTCTGATTCTTTTAATGTTGATTCTATTGCTGATATAACTCTATTTCTGTTTATTGATATTGCCTTTATTATTCTACAGTTGAAGTGGCTCAATCTTGAATTGATGAAAATATGGCCTTTTGTCAATGAGGTGTTTGTTCTTTATCCTTGCTGCTTGAGTTTCATTCCATACCGTAGAATTTGAATGCTCAGTTATGCCGTTCCCACATAGTGGTGTTGCTTCTAGTTGGGATGATGAAATGTTCTACTGAAATAATTTTTCTTGTCTTTACAATTTAAATTTCTTCAGGCTGCATCCGAGTTGATAAGAACTTCAGTTGAGCCAGTGCTTGAACAGTATAGACCTGTTGTATTATCTTCCCTCAAGTTTTCAAAGCTAACACTCGGTACTGTTGCTCCACAGTTTACTGGTGGGTTTTTATACAGCTTTTACTGTTATAGAAATGTTTATGAACTTTCTTATTTAACATTTGTCGACGCATGTACCTTTCCCCATAGTTACTTTCATCCCGCAAGCAATATTTTCTTTTGAGGAAAGGCCTTGACCAATTGCATAAGTAAAATTTGAGACCGAACCATTTGGTGAAATTTTGGTTCTTATGCTTGTTATAATTTCTACTTTCTAGCATCCGATTTGAGTTAGGTAATAACATATTGTTTTTTCAAGCATTTGGATAATGCCTTGTTCTGGTACTTCTCATGGTCTAATAGTGGAATTTATTACTATAGCACTGTACAAGGAAAGAAAACCTTAGAAAGCAAGTACACAGTACAATTTTAAGCATGAATTTTGGGTTTTCATTTGGGATGCTACTTGTGCTCACTCACTGAATTGAGGTTAAGTGGGAAATGACCAAAATTGGAACAACTCATTCCATATGGACCTAATACGGAAATACAAGAAAACTAGTGTTCAAGAAAAAGTGAGCAAGGACTGGTTGAAAACTCGTAGTAGTTTAATCAATGTTACATGATCATGCTAATATCATGGTTAAAACTCACATTATCAATATCGGCCAATGATTTTTAGTATCAGTATTATCAATATCGACCATATCGATAATATCAAACCTTATGTCGGCCGATGTTATAGGATTGATATCGTATCGGGTACCTCAAAACTCAATAGGATATTGTAAATATAAATAAGAAGCGGCCAATTTTTGAAACCATACTAATAACTAATAAATAATGATGTAATACGGGAGATTCAATCTCCTTCAACTAAAAAAAATGGAAAACTAGGGTTTTGACAAGAAAATAGAAAAAGAAATTAGGGTTTAGAGATAGAACCGGATAAATTTGGGCTTCACACCCCTCGCATCATGGGCTTCACACTCCTTACGCTACGAGCTTCGCAACCCAATCTCAAGAACTTAAGAGCTTTGAAATTTAACTGGAAAAGTTATAATTAATCATTGGCTACTGAATAAAAAAGTACTGAGACCTATTTATAGGGTTTACAAAAGGACACTTCTAAGAAATAATTGATGCGGTACGAAACACGCACATAAAAGAAATACAATTAGGCAAAATGAACTACAATTTACAAATGACTAAATAAAAAGAAGGCAACATGTAATGTCCTCATCATTTCCCCCGGGAGGGAGAAACTCGACCCTGTTAAGTGAGGGCACCCCTTTTGAAGTATCTCAATTGGGCTATGAAGATGGCCGTGACAGCAGTACTGGTACATCACATGAGACCATGGTGGTGGAGGTGGAGCTGACCTCTGTGACGGATAGTCTGTAAAAGATGGTAGCTCGATCAAGGCACCTATAGAAGACAGGGGCGCATCATTCCCGCTGAGGACAAAACTGATACCAAGATCCCATGGGCTATTCAACTCGTAAGCAGTGGATGCACTTCTCTTCAGACTCTTATCGAAATTTGTACGCTAAATGTGCAACTTTCTTACGTCTTCAGGGTGACTCGAAAATATCACCTTATTATCAACTGTAAATTCCTGCAAAATACTATATGGGTATGCAGCCAATTTGTAGGTGTCATTATAAATTACTATCGGCCTAGTGACATCATTAATATGTGCAACAAGCAAATGCAATACAGTAGGTACTCTAGGCATAACTTCTAACGATGAGAGAATGAGATATATAGGATGCCTAGGATGACACATATTGAACTCCGCTAATGATAAACTGGACTCAGGGATAAACTCTAAATGATTAGTAAAAGAAGAAACACTAGAGATCACCTGCTGACTCATAGCAAAGAACTCTGATGACTCACTAGAATATGATTCGATAGGAACAACCATAAAACTATATTCAACACAAGGAGACTCGAATGTCTTCTTAGGCATTGCGAGCGTATTATGCTCCAACATCTCATTCACATCATTACTGGTACTATCAGAAGACATGTGGATCTCATCAATACTTGGTGTGTCGGAACCAGCTGTTATGTTATACTAGCAGTCTTAGAAGGAACGTGGATACCCACAACTTTCGAGTCGTCAACATCATCAATAAGCACAATTCTAACATTTTAACTCTCCGGTGGGCACCGATAATCATAATGTCTATTTTTCTCAAACTTAGAACACCGGGTTTTGGTATTGACTAACGTTTTGAAAGTAAAGTCTATCTTTAATACAATATCAAAGGTCTCTTCAACAGTGTCTAAACATAGGAGCCAATAATCATAGCATGCCTTATTTTAAACCGTAAACCCCAAACAAATCTAGTTATAGTCTCAGAATGGTGCTCTCTCACGTCACTACGATGGGTTAAGTCCTAAAATATGACAATGTAATTCTGAACAGATAGATGACCCTGACGGAGGTTGTGTAGCTGGTCTAAGAGGTGGTCCTTATAATATTGACTAGTCATGATGGCTCAAATGCAAAATTCAACAATCAAGCAGATGCACTGGAGAATTTTAGACTCAAGTAAAATAAATACACGTAGTAAATAAAAATATCCTAAAGTTCAAGTTCTAAATGTAAGAAATGCACTCCTAAAATGATGAACAATGACAAATATTGATGCAACCTCTAGATAGAAGCAAATAGCAATTCAACCAATAAATTATCATAATTCAAATAGTAGTTGTAAGTAATTTAACAGTTAACAATTCAGTTTAAGTTAGGATATCACCTGAAGAGTGAGTCATTCACGTCCAAACACAAAATTTCTCTAAGATTTCTCGGAGAAATACTCACACTGGAGAGCTGAAATTACCCACAAAAACCTGAGCAGCGGTAATAGAAAGTGAAAGATGGTTGCCTCGAGAACAATGCTAATCAGGCGAGAATCCAGCCAGAAACGAGCTATGGACTGTTGCTGTACTGATCTGCTGAGCTAAATCTAGTAGACGATCGAAACTCAACCCTGAATGTGAAGACTGTAGAAGCGTAGTACCAATCTCCACGTATCCGCTGCTTCAAAAATGGCTCGATTTGGACTTGAAACGAGTTCAGAATGGCCCCCGAAATGCGGCTGGGCTGCTGCTTCTGTGCTGGACTGAGTCAGCCTGGGCTGACTTAGTGCATGAGTTGGCTCGGACTGAGTCACGTTGGTTTAAATCCAGTTCGAGCACGATCGGGTCGGGTCGGGTCGGTTTTGGTTGGATCCGGCCCGATTGAACTGATTAGATATTTATATTTATATCTGATCAACTCGATTAGAACGCAACAGTTGGATTCGATCTCAGCTGCTTGTGGCGGTGAGGTTGGCGAAGGTCGCAGGGTGGTGTGGGTGCAGCAGCGAGCACGGTGGCATGAGCGACGAGGTGGAGTGGTGTCGTCGAATTTGGAACATTAATTTTTTTGGGAAATAAATTCTGGGATTTAGATTCTAGGGTTTTGAGGGAGAGGGAAAGTTTCGAAGGGAATTGGGACCAAAACTCTGATACCAAACTGATATAATACGGGAGGATCACGATCACCTTCAACTAAAAGAAATGAAAAACTATAGTTTTGATAAGAAAATAAAAAAAATTAGGGTTTAGAGATAGAATCGGATAAATTCGGGCTTCGCACCCCTTTTACCATTGGCTTCACACTACTTACGCCATGGGTTTCGTACCCCCGTCTCAAGAACTCAAGAGCTCTGAAATTTTAACTGAAAAATTTTTAATTAATCATTGTCTACTGAATAAAAAGTACTGAGGGCTATTTATAGGCTTTACAAAAGGACACTTTTAAGAAATAACCGATGTGGTATTAGACATCCACATAAAAGAAAGACAATTGGTCAAAATGAAATACAACTAAAAAATGACTCAATAAAAGTAAGGCAACACGTGATGTCCTCATCAAATAACTTATTAGACCTTTCATATCCTTTTTGAGGTGTTCAACAGTAAACAGTTCAGATACATATAAAATCATAGGGAATGAGAAGAAGGTGGATGTCCGTATATTGAAATACAAAGGAGGTTATGATGTCAAGTGATACTGAGTTGAACTCTATATATCTAATAATTGAACAAAGGCTCCCATACTACAAGTTCTCATCTAGTCAAATAAATTCTTTCTAGAACATTATACTCGATTGGTTTCGAGCATAGAAAAAATTCTTTTCTTCAATATTTTTGAATGAAAATTAGCATGCAGTCTTTATTGAATGCTTCAGTTGAAGCTGATGACACATTTAATTGTTGGCGAATCATATTGTGTAGAAGACTTCCCATAAAGCTAAAGACAGTGTATCTGATAAATGATTATCAATTGATGGGGGGGGGGGGGGGGGTTCATATGATAGACAACGACTAATAATTTTGCTAATTTATTCATATTGGAGGCTGCTTATGAATAGTTAAATAATATACTTTCAACTAAATTAGAAAACAATAATTTTGATCGAGTTACTCCTCGCCTGTCCAATAAAACCTCCCTTTAACCTTCAAAAGAAAAACCTTGAAGAATGAAACTGTAGTAAAATAATCAAAATTTTTTGTTGTGAAGTCAACCACTTGGGAGTGTTAATATACACTGGTAGACTAAAGCGTTCAGGTAAAGGGGTTTTATGACATGGTATTAGAGAACTTAGAAGGAGATCCTGTGTTCAAATACCTCCATGAACTTATTTGAAAAAATTTGTCCCCATGTTTATTGTACTCCACATGTAAGATAGCTGATGTGGGATCAAAGAGAAAATTTGAATTGGGGATATGAAGACGGATCACAATTGAGTCCCAAGCTTCACCACATGTTGATTCAATCAATTAGGTCAAACCAATACCAAAACAAATTTTGTGGTCAAATATTCATTGCCTTATTCATTGATTTGGGTCCTTTTAAATGGGCTTCACTTGACTACAACACTAACACACTTCCAATGTGGGACTAAGCAAAAAAAAAAAAAAAAAAATCGAAATAAACAATGTCAAGTACATCTCAAAACTAAAATCAAAGGTGAGTCGATGCAATATATGGCGGTGGCGACGATGATAGGTGCAAAGAGAAGTCGGTATGATGTCCATATCAATAGCTTTTGCTTTCTTCCACATGAGGGGAGAAAGAGGTGGGGTGGGGGGTTATGGTGGTAAAAGTGTTTATATATGTTATTAGTAGGATTGCAATTGGGTTAGGTTGAAGGTCAACCGTAATACAACCCCAACATATAATACCATGGCTGAACCTGACCCCAAGCCAAACTTCCCAACCCGAACTCAACTCGACCTTAATTTTTCTTGTTCAGTCACAACCGGGTTGGGTCATGTAAGCTGGGTCCGGTTCGGGTTGGATCGAGTCAATACTAACCAGTGTTCTAAAAATCGGTTTCATTATTCGTGCAGTCCAATACTGAATAATGATTAATCAGATTAATCAAGGATTAATCAGGGATTAATCGTTTTGAATATTTTAATATATTTAATTATATTTATACACAGCTACATATGAATATGTACAGTTAATTGTTGAAAATACCTAAATATTATACAAGACAATATCTAGATGTGAAGTTATAAACCATGATATGTTGAACAACAAGACAATATAAATAAATAGTAAAAAAGAAGAAGTAAGAGAAACTTATCTCGTCGCTTTACTAATCCAAGATTTCAAATTTTGTAATATAAATATAAATCAAAGAACTTACCTGCAAAATAAGATAAATAAAAAAATTAGTTAATTTATCAATCAAAATAATGAGCTTTAAAGAATGATGGAGAAAGATTGCTAAATAAGTTAATTTGAAAAATAATCAAAAATAATAAAACATAAGTATCACTTTATGCAAAATATACAATAATAAAATATCATAATTCATTTACAATTTAATAAATAATAATTCATCTACTATTTAACAAAAAATCATTATCAAATTATCAACATCACAACATAAACTACTTAGCGATTTAACACACACAAAATGATAAGTTTTTCAAATAAAAAATATATGAAATGCCTAAATGATTAATTGGGAATTAATCGAGGATTAACTTTTTTGGATCCGATTAATCGCCCGAGCGCATAATCAGAGCGATTAATGTAATATTAAGCGGGCTGCCTCCGAATAGGATTAATCGGCTGATTAAATCAGCCGATTAATCCGATTTTTAGAACAGTGATACTAACACAACCAAATTCAAGAATCCTATAGCACATATTGAATAATTCCAAACTTAGAAAAAGAAATACATTTATACATTACATGTAAGCATAACAAAAATGCTAAAAACAAGATCTTTTATTAAGAAAAAATTTAGAGTTATATGCAACAATATATACACAAGTACCTTAAAAATTGAGAAAGTTGGAATGACTCAGTTATTAAAAACCATGAAAAAAAATAACTGAGCGAGGAGAAAATGACTGAGAGAAGTGGCATATGTGAGAGGTTAGGGTTGATAGATGTATATATTTATGTAATTATGTGTATAAAATATATCAATATATTATACTAATACGGTTACATAATAAATTAAGTAATGTCATATTGGGTTCGACTTGGGTCGGGCTGCCCAAAGGGTTAGCCCGAACTCAACCGTTAATTCAATTTCTTTTCGAGGTGGCATTTTCCAACTCGTGCCCAACTTAACCCGTAAAAAAGGACTTGTCCATTTGGCTCAAAGTTCGGGTTGGTGGTCGGTCGGGTTTGGGTTCGGGTTAACCCAACCCACTTGCCCCCCTAGTTATTCGCCCTCAACTTAATTAAGCTTTTCGTAAAATGTTCAGCTGCAGGGAAAAAAATCAAAACCATGAGTCTCTCCGAGTATGAACTTATTCATCCATAATAATTGGTTTCAAACCATTATCAAGTATGCACTCATTACATCCATAAAATCTCACACCCCTAATCCCAAACACTTACGGATTGGGTCATAACCTTTCTTTCTAACATTCCAAACACACACACACACACCAGGATAATTTTTAACCAACACAAAATCTATATATAAACAACTAGTAACAATCTCACATAACCAAAAAGATTATCCATCTCTATGGTCTTAATTAAAGATTATTCTCAAAATCTCCACAACTACAAAACTCAAAAGAATAGATCCACAAGTTTCTAAAGATCCATTAACAAATAAAGTTCCTCACAATATAGTCTAACCACAAATATCAAAAGATAGTTCCTAAATTGCAACTTACTGAACCAAAAATTATTCTATAGATGACAAATAAAAAGATCCACTGAAGCCTATACAACTTGAGAACTACTCCCGTTGCAAGAGCAAAATCTTCTGCCTTATTAATCTAAAAAACATTAGAAACAACAAAATGAGCTACAAAGCTCAACAAGTAAATATACTATACCAAGTAATTTGCATGAGAATTACTAACATGAGGTATAAACATTTTAAAACAGACATACAATATGACTTTCACACAATACTTGCTAGGTATAAATAGTGTTTTTAATTTCATGCAAGAAAAATTAAGTTTTAACACTTCATACTCTGGTTGACTTGGTTGATCCACATAATCCCGTGGTCGGGAGTTGAGATTCATATAAGGATTAATAATACAATGCTAAAAATAGCCCTCATAGACGAAACACATTGATCCCAGTATGACTTAACTTTTGGCGTATACCGTAATATTAACATGAGGTTCATAATACATGAGCTAGTATCTAACACCTAATAATAACACTTTTGATTTGTTAGGTTATGTCTAGTATCTCGGTAGAATTCAAAATGACTGCTGACTCATGTATTTGATCTCATTCTACACTATGTTAAATGCGAGTTCTTACTAAGGGCCTGTTTGGTTAAGGGTGGAAGTAAGGAAGTGAAGAAGTGAGAAAATGATAAGAGTTCTTTTTAGAACTTGGTAATTGGTTAGTAAGTTTTCCGGTGTTTGGATGTTGTTGGGAAGTGTGGTTTGAAAAATGTTTTGTCTTTTCCAGTATTTGGATGGTAATGTGAAAGTGGAAGTGGAAAAGTTGACTACAAAGTTGACCACAAAATATTATTAAAATAAAAATTAATTAAGAAAAATAAAAAATGGACTGTAATTAGAATGCAAGTGAGATTTACATGATCAAAAAATTAACTGGTTTGTGCTACAACTTATTAAAATGAGATTTACATGACCACAAAATTAACTGTAGCACTCTGTAAGTGAGGAAATTGTTGTGTAAAAGAGAAAAGAGAAAAGGAAAATGAGTTTTCTTATTTTCCTTTTCCGGTGTTTGGATAGATAGGGAAGTGAGCAATTATACTTCCCCATTTCCTTACTTCCGCTCACTTCCTTGCAACCAAACACCCCCTAAGAAGAAAACATAAAAATGTTACTTTAGGAAATTTCATAAAATGCACACTGATATCAAGACTGACAAATCACTTGCATTCTAATACATTCATACAAGCACCACAATCATAATACAATCTCAATTCAACCCAATTATCAGTCAAAACATCACAATATGTTATAAACTATATGAATATATAATATAAGAAAAGCTACGAATTACAAGATATAAGTCCATTACTTACAAATGGAATGTGGGATGCTTCAGATGTGGCTTGAAACTCCTCTCAGGTGTCCATGAGATCCTAATAAATAATAAATTTGCACAAATAAGTATCTAGCAACACACAAAAACATGCCATTAAAAGAATTCAAAATTTTCATGTTTGAGCGCTGCTAATCAAAACTATCCCAAAATTACTAAAATATTAAGTTTAAATATTAAGTTTATATTATATCCTAATTATCTAAATAGTGGTTCTATTTTTGGAATTTTTATGGAGTTTTTATAAGACAAAATGTCTAGTAAACAAATTTCTGAATTATTAGGGACTGAACAGTAATTTCCAATTATCATGGTTTCGATGATTTCTGGTTGTATGATATATATAAAACCTCTGTAAGAATTATTTGACATCCCTAACTCAATCTTGTAATTATTTACATTGAAACGATAATCTCGTCAGAATCTCTATAGATGGATCAACCATTAAATCATGTTTAGATGTGGGTTTTTCTAGAATTTTCCTATGGTAAAAAGTTAAAAACCCTCTAAGGAAACTACTGTTGATGTCCATGATCATATAATCAGATATGGCTTATTGATTTAATTATCATAACAAACATTTAGGATGTATTTTACAACTATATGCAAGATTATGTACTCACAAAACTTTTACAATCAAAAGAGGGACTTACAAGTAATATTCTCTTATTTTCTTCTCCTTCTTTCGCAGCTAACAACCCTCAAACCAACCCACTCTCTCCTCTTAAAACTGAAAGATTAAATATAGATTCAACTCAAAATTTCTCCAAGATGAGAAATATTAACCCTGAGCGGTACTATATTAATCAGTTACATGGAGAAGGTTGTTTTGGTTACTTTTTTCCCTCTTCTTCTCTTGATGCGTTCTCTTTCTTCTTCTTCTTCTTTTATTCCTTCGTCTCTCTCTCTCTCTCTCTCTCTCTCTTCTTTTTTTCCTTTGTTCCGATTTGGTGGCGACTGCGATCTATACTATTACACCCCACATTAGTTGTTAGGTTAGATTATTTTTTCTTAATTATACCTTAATAAAATATTTACTTATTAAACTTGTAATGAATCCTATTTTCATAAAATCCTTTTTAATCTTAATATTTACAGGTTAATACAAATTGACTTAATTTGTTATATTTGCTTAAAAACTGGGATATTACGTAAAAATATGTGGGGAGAACCTAGATTGTCTTTGCTTTAATAGATTGGCAAAATTACTTAAAATTGTTGTTAATGGAATCTCTATTATGAATCTCTATTAAGTTAAAATTTCTTAGAAACTTTGGAATTTTGATACAAGTTACTATATTAAGCAACCTATAAGTTTTTGTTACATTTGTCTTCCTAAGGTTTGAGTTTGGGTTGTGGTATCTGTCATATAGAACTTGAAAGCACCACCCAAAAATTGGAATAAGATTACGCCTTTAAGAAGATTGCCGATTCATTTAGATAGGTTGCTTGTGTTAGATTTACTAAAGTAAATCTCCATTGACTCTAAAAGACTACATCTTTATTGATATTCAAGAGACCTAAAAAATACAAGTTGCAGAAATCGATTGGACCGAGCTCCTTATATAGACCATAAGAGACCAAATCATATTCTAGCTATCACTCCAAAAACTACTAGAACTCAAATACTCCAAATACTATTTTATAATATAGTAAACCTATTATATCTAACATTCTCCTCAAACTCAATGGTATGAACTTTGAGAGGTGGCCCAACAAAAACTGAAAACCAAGCACTGAAATTACAGAAGTGCAAATTGTTGATGTCAAACTTGTTGAATTGCTATGTGAATTATTCAAGACGAGCTGCCAAATTTCCGAAAACGAGTTGCCGAATTACTGAAACACCAACGACAAGTTACCAAGTTGCGGAGAATGAATTTCTCAAACACTATAGGTAAATCCAAAAATCTGCCAAAAAATCCAAACATATCTTCCTCTCATTTGCAGAAGTTGCAACGTCAAGAGCAAAACCAAACTGAAGAAATCCAAGCTGAATCGAAATGAATCACCAAAGATAAACTGCCAAATTGATGAAACTCAATCCAAACCAAACGAGAAGTCTCTAAACTGAACCAAAGACCAAAACAAATCTGAACTGAACCAAGAGATTAACCAAACCAAAGAAAACCAAACCGAAGCTCTGAAGCTAAATTTAAGTGAAGCCATCCAAACCAAAAATTTAATCCATAACTCTGAACCAAACTGAATCTTCCAAGTGAATTCGCCTGGGGATTTTACTTTACTCTTCCACCGCGTGAGATCCCAAATAAAAATTTCAAAATCATAGTGCCAAACAGAACTTCATGCGAGAAGTGCTGAAATTGGGCCTTAAACTGTTGATTCCTGCACTATCTGTGCAAAATCAACTTTAAACAGTAGAACCTAGCAATTTTACTTATCATTGCATTAAAATGCCCAATAACCTTGGAATCGGCTCTAAAATTATCAAAATTGGACACCAACTCACTGATTTATAAACGAAACAATTTCAGTCATCCTATTAACAGAATTTTCAGAGTGACAGAATTCCAGAATTTCAGATTGAACAGAATAGGTGACGAAATTGCTGAAGAACAAAAATATTGTTGAAGAAAGAAACAAAACTAACAACATCTGAAAGACTAAGAACAAATGTTGTACAGAAGATTCAAATTGCGAAAGTAAAAGGAGAAATTCCTTAAACCTGACGCTCTGGTACCATGTTAGATTTACAAAGGTAAATCTTTATTAACTCTAAAGGAATACTGCATCTTTATTAATATTCAAGATAACTATTAGATACAAGTTACATAAATCAATGAGATCGAGTCTCCTTATGTAAACCAATGTTTAAAATAACGATAACGTAACTATAACGTTTTTTCTTTATTATGTTAATATAGGTTATAACGTAATGCATAACGTAGGTTACATGATTTAATATTTTTTTAATATATATATATATATATATATTATATTTAAGAATTTTTATAAATAGGAAAATAATTCAAAAAAATTTAAAAATATCAAAAAAATATAAAACACATTTATCAAGTCTCACAACAATTTTTAGCAAGCATCGAGGAATTAAGGTGCTCCGATATCATGCGCTTTCTCGTCAATTGAAGAGAGATTGAAGAGAGATCAATAACGAATTCCTCGTTAATTGAAGAGTCGTATGGTTCTTTGATTTTTTGGAGCGTTATGATGGCGAGTTCCTCGTCAATTGAAGAGAGATCAAAGAGAGAAAATGGGGCGCTTCAATGCTCGCCGATGAGAGAGATACAATTAAAAAGGAACTGCAGAGAGAGGAAGAACCGCCGATAGGGTCATTGTCGCCGTCGCTGTCATTGTCTACTGCAGAGAGAGGATGCACTGGGGTGCTTCGATGCTTCGCTCGCCGTCGCTAATTTAGGGTTTCATGTCAATTTGGTCTGTGGACAGAAATCGCTTCGCTGTTTTATATTTAGCAACCTGTGTAAATAACGTGAGTTATGAACGTTATGTTATTTTCGTAATGTAACGTTCGTAACGCTCTAAAAAACGCTTGTTATTGGGAACTGCGTTTTTTGCTAGTGTTATATAACGGCTGGGTGCCGTTATGTTCTGTAACGGGTTATAACGAGTTACATAACGGGTTTTTTAAAACATTGATGTAAACCATACAAGACCAAATCATATTCTAACTATGACTCCAAATACGATTAGAACTCAAATACCCCTAATACTATTTCTATAATATAATAAACCTGTTATATCTAACAGCTTGAAAGCTACACGCTGGACCTACTTTAGATGGGCATAAAGCTGGTTTCAGAATCATCCATAAGATAGAAAATATCATGATGTTAAAATTCTTGGAACAGACTAGTCTGTACACAACATTGATACAATCAATCAATAAATTAACCACTACACTTGTGTTATGTGGAGACACGCAGGTTGGTGACGCAGGCTCAATATGTGGGCATAGCATGTCAAATTAAACACTGTAGAAAAGCAGGTAGACGTGCTAATAAAGTTGCAACCCAACATAAGAAAAGTACATCTAATAATTATCTACTGATATTATCAAACTAGTAGAGATGGCGGTTTATTACCTATGGAAGTGGATGAATGATGGTGGATGAGATCGGCCAATATGAGGATAACTAAATGACATTGCACCCTCTTATCTGTTTGGTATTCATGTGCGGATATAGTCCCACATTGGAAAGTGAGAAACTTGATGGACTTAAATAGAAAGTTGAGGTCAAGACTTATTAACTTAAGCTTTTGGGTTAGATTAGGCCCGTGTAACTCTCCAACATTATCCTGCTTGCACCAAGGCTTATAAATCAATGAACTTAGTAGGTTTTAGTTCCATCTACCGGCTGCGTCACTTTGAATCGTGCTAACCACAACATATGAGCACCTAAAAAATGTTAGAGAGAAACCAATGAAATTTTTTCAATGCAATTCTCTATGAAAAAGTGAACCTTTAGTGGCCTGGTTATAACTCTAGGGTCATAAGAGCATAGTTTGCCTGTTTTGGTCTGTGGGAGTTGCTGGTTTACTTCATCTAGGATTTTTTTCTTGATGAATGGATAAACCTTCTGGATCAATACTTCTTCCTCATCTTGGGAGGGCACATCTCTGATAGCTTTTCTCTTTGGTTCATTGCAACAATATGCATCTCTCTGGATCTTGTCCTTGTGCTCCACTGGGCATGGGTTCTTTTATGTTCTCAACTGTTGCCTTGCTTTGTCTCGGCCGTTATAGCATTCCAACAACACTTTCTTGAGCAGAATGCTATTTCCCACGAGCATTCACCGATCTCTTTGCTTATGTAGCTCCTACTAAAGTGCTTGGATCCTTGCTCTGTTTGGCATTGCTGATGTACTCCTTTCCATTCTTCATGAAGCGGTGTTTTCCTTTTCTTCCAGTAGAAGATGGAACCTCGAGTTCACAAGTATGGGCTCTTGAAGATGACATAGAATACATCCAAAGGTACTAATTTTCATCTCACCTCATTGTTACAACAGCCTCTGATGATAAATCGGAAAGTTTACTGCCTCGACAGCTTCAGTTTGATATCCTTCTTGATCTCACTCAAAGGAAGAAGATGAGAATGCTGCATAGTCTCCAACCTAGCTTGGCTATTGGTTCCTCTAAAGTCATGTTCCTTCTGCTTTGAGGATGAACTATTTCCCCAATTAGCCTTTTCTTCACTTGAATCTTTGAGCAAAAAAGTTCCTATCTTTTGTGTTGAATCTATCAAAGCATCTACTGTCGTGGTCATGAGATGGAGCTTTAACACTAGCGTCTTCAATGATCTATATGGAGTAAAGTTTCAACTCCTAGGAGATCCTCTCATGTAATCCTCCAGTGTACTTTATAGTTTACCTTACCGACATTCTACTAGTAGAGAGACCTGACATGACACTTTTTCCTAAAACTCTGTGAACGTACTTTTGTGCAGATTGTTCGTGCTTCTGTTGCAAACATTCTGACTTGAGTCCTCTTCTTAGTCAATAAGGTAGAACTGTTTCTGGATGAAAACTTTAAATAGCTTCAACAGGACATATGCTATGATTTTTCATATACAAATATGATTTCCACTGTTCAAGTGTATGCCTCGTCAACTTAAGCTTTTTTAACAAGCTATCTGTAAGCTAGTGTAACATGGGTAGAGAACTGTGTCTCTAAGTGGTTGCCTTGATTGTCCCAAGATTCCCAAGTTAGTCGCATCTACGCCTCCATCATCTACACCACCAAGTTAGTCAACTTAAAGAGTTGCAATAATGCATTACAGGGGTGTGGTACTTGTTGATTGCATCTCTTTCTCTTTCCATGGGCTTGTGACTTTTCCTATTTTTCATCTTCTTCTTGAGTGGGATCTGATGTAGAGTTCCAGGAGTAGAATCTTTGTGAAAGGGGCAGAACAATCCCTCATTTCTCCATTAAGCAGGAATCCTAATCTTAGTGGGTGTATATCAATTGATAACCTATTAAAAACCTTCCAAGCACAGCTTATAAGAAAAGTCAACAGATTCGGGTTGAAACCAGTCGAATTCAACATGGACTCTGACATTCCGACCTTCGATCGACGGAACTAACGGATCCACCTAAGTCTTGAACATGGAGCATATTCTATTTGGGGACAGGCATACCCGTAGGATCTACCTATTAATTCAAAGCTGAGGGATCTTGTCTGTTTTGAGTTTTTCCCGACAAGCCGATTTGCTCTAGGATTTTTTTTGTACTCTTTTTTTTTGTATGTTTTTCTGATGCACGATGCTTGGGTGATTCTCCTGGATTGATTCCTTTATAACCTTAATTTGGCATGCTGGTTAAATGTATTGACCTCTATAAGTACAATGTTGGTTCTTCTTCTAGAGACCACACTTGTCCACATAGAGCTCATGTTATTCTTGACACTCATGCAGCTATCATTTTTCCTTCAAATTTCTAATAGTGGAAAAACTTTTGAAGAGATCTAAACTTCCAAAATTTGTTGTGTGCTTTGTTAGTTGAAATTTAGTAAGTTAAATTGGTTTAGACTTTTTTCAAAGTGGCTCCTAAAGAACTATCATGCTGGAATTATGTTATTCAATTTGCATGAACTAGTTGCTGCCTTGTTGGTTGATTTTGCATTTATTTCGTTGTTGTAAGTTGAGTTACTCTGAGTGGTAAATATATTGATATTTGAGATCCACAATCAAAAGTGGCGGTTTCCATATTGAATCTTCTAACATTTTCACTAAATTACTTCTGGTTACTTCCATCATTCTGTATCTAGTAAATGTTTGGCCAAATGATAATACGAGGTTATCTTTTTCTTTAGGGGTTTCGATTGTTGAAGATGATGATTCCGGGATCACCATGGAGCTAGAGCTGCAGTGGGATGGAAATCCAAACATAATACTAGATGTTCGAACTTTAGTTGGTGTATCACTTCCTATACAGGTAACATCTTATTCCCTCTTCGATGAACTCCTATGCCTATAATCTAATTAATAGGTAATATAATAGGAGTTGAAAGACATACTGGACAAGGTTGCCTTGAAGGATAATACAGAACATGTTTCTAGAAGTTGGCAACACCTTCATTTTAGAGGCTTTCCGTCTTTGCTAATCAATACAGAGATGGTCGACTTTGAAACAAAACTTCGATATTTCTAAGAAACTGAGTACATCCCATTATTGACATCCCATTCTATTGAAAGACCAATTCCTCAGAAACTTGGCATCTAAAATCAATTTAACTGGTCTGTTTTCATGTGTTGTAGACTTGAATATTACAAGTTTTCTGCTATTGGTGGTGACGTTATTAATTTAGGTTTTTTTTTCTTTGACTTAATCAACTCATCCACATTTTTCTAAGATAATTAACCGTCTAAATTTACTTGAGTTAATTTTCAAATTATATGATAAATAGACACTTGAAATGCATTTCAATTTGCTGGTCTATCTTTGTCTGACCTGTGCTGATTAGATTTGGCTTTGTATTATTAGTTCTATCATGAATATAATTTTCCTCATGTTTTTAGGTCAATAGATTCAAACCTTCCTTCTCAACTTTGTAATGTTTTATTCTTCGGTAAAGTGGAGAGAATAATCCTCCCCTTTGGAAGTCTTCCTTAATCTTACCCTACATGGCTATTTCCTATTAATTTTTCAACACCATCTATTCCGTGTTAAATTATCCTACAACATCAATTAAAGATTTAAAATATATAGGTTTGCCTACTTTTTCTTTGTCGTTTCCTCCTTTCTCCCTTCTCAATCATCACTAGTGAATGTTGTTGCTTTGCATCTTCCTATCCCTACTGCTGCCTTGTAAGTCCTATCCTCTACTTAATGACAATATTTTTTCCTCCCCCATCCCTTTCCACAACTTCCCTTTTCCTCTTACCTCGTTATGTTATCATTCATGGCTCCACTGCCACTATCCTTGGCTATCCACAATATCCACTACCAACAATATCTCTAACTCCTCCATCCTCCACCTTCCCCTTTTTTGTACACTCTTCTCCACCTTCCTTTTCCTCTCCTTCCTTGATATGAATGAATGAGAGAGAGAGAGAGAGAGAGAGAGAGAGAGAGAGAGTCAAAACCTAAGGTACCTTGAAATACAGAAGTTAAATGTTTTTAATATATTTTTACTAAAGCATCAAGTGACCACAGAATTGGCATTTCAAAAGTAATCTAAAAATGCTTAAATTTTTTTATATTTGATGCATGGCTTAAATAGGGTTTGAAATGGGCTCGAGATAGCTCAAAGTTTTATTACATGTGATTGCCGAACTTGGTCCTCAAAATTGGGGCCCATTTTATTTTTGTGCACACGTGAGTTCACTCTCACCGGACATGGCACGATTCAAGACATTACTCAAATGCGGCATGAATGGAGGCCAAAAGAGAGACATGATTATTTTAAGTATTAAACTAAATAAACCATACATGACCTTGATTACTCCTAACTATAAAAGGTTTTAACACTAATATTAATAATAATTTAATAGTCTTAAAGGTTGTTAATATATTCACATGAAGTAAGAAGCCCAAATTGGATGCAAAGTAGAAAGCCCAAGTTGGATGCAAAGTAGAAAGCCAAGAATGGGTCAGTAAGGTGCAATCACGAACAGAGGCACAATGTACTGGCTAGTGGAGTTGTACATGGATCTATAGTTTTAAGCCCACACAATATTTGGGCTATGTTAGTTAAGAAAATTTCGTTTGGGCTTGCGTAGGCATTGACTAAGCACGATATGACATGACCAACTTCCAACTTAGGCTAAAATATATCGAGGATATTAAAAAGTGGTATTAGAATTAGGATTATGTAATACTAATTGTATTAGTGGGAGTTTCTATTTCATGTAATTATAATGGCTATATATTCGGGCACTCCCTCATCAATAATATACAAGTCAATTTCTTCAATTAATTTAACATGATATGAGTCATTTCTTTAATTTTTTTTGCTATCAAAATTTTTCTGTACTGATAGTCATTGCCACGCAGTTTTCAAGCTTGCGCTCACGTAGTGCACGCCTAGCGCTGAGCCACTCTTCACCTTGTACGTCATCTTAAAGTCGCCTCACACCTCAATTTTCACGTCTTTGACTTTGACACAGACTCGCTCAGCTCCACCTCGTATGCGACTGCTACTCCAACATTGTAAGGTTCAATTTTCTTGTGGAACTTGTGATAGATCTTTGGCAAAATTTGTTTGAAGATAATCTTCAAAGTAATTGCATACATTGGTTTCAACGTGGGCAATCTACCATTTCCATCCATGTTATTCGATTCATCGCATGAAAATAATCCCATCCATGATGGCCTTTGATTTTGAGCAATTTCCCGATTGCATGCTGTCTATCTTCAACTTTCTCATGACCAAAAACTCCAACCTTGTTTATGTCAGCGGTCAGGAAAGCTCGTGCTTGGATCTCGTCTGCAACTTTGCGTTAACCACATCTCATCGCGCCATGCTACTCTGTGACTCTGGCAGCCCCGATCAAATTTGCGACCTCTACTCTTCTCGATACCTGGTAACGAATTGTGATCTGTTTGCCCTCGCCCAATTGAGATATCTAAATTTGGATCAGATCTTGAAAATTCGAATTAAGTTATAAGAAGCGGGTTTGACCTGACCCGCCCTAACCCATTTCTTCTTCTCCCTCTCGACTCGGTGACGACTAGAGGTGACAATGACATGGGGGTGGCAGTGGGTAGCTCCGAGTAGTTGCGGCTTCGATGTTTGCGAGAGAGCCAGCTAGAGCCACAATTTTTTTTTAAATTTCTTCTTTTTTAAGGGTAGGCGCCTAATACAGGCGCCTACCCCTAATTGAAGCGGTCTGGGTGTCGTTTCGCCCAGGAGGGCGCCCAGATGGTTTTTTAAAACACTGGATATTTGATACACACATTATAGTCATATCATAGTGTCCCCATGTTATAATTTTTAAGGAATTGACGTGTTGTGTGTTAGGTGGGTGTCCGTGCTTACAATCATGCAATGCAAAAGGAGAGTGAGGGGTATTTTTGGACTTGCTCACGTGGTTGGTTAATTGTAATCACAATTAAATCACATGGGCACATGACACTTAAGACATTTGGGACCATGATCAACTTGCCCAATGCTAGAAGCTATGGGCGTTTAGCTTGTATTGTTGGGTGGATGTTCATTTGGTTTCACACATAATAAATTAGGGTGTTTCTTGGGAGTTCAACAATTTCGTTCTTTTATTTATAAATTCACTCTATTAATTAGTCTTGCAATTCTTGGGATTGGGAACCCCACGTTGACTCAACACACCGCGAGATCGATAACATCGAGCACACAAGTTAGAAAATACAAACAAGATAAGAATACCATATTTTACGTGGTTCAGCTGTCGGCCTACATCCACATAGCACAAATATGAGATCCACTATGAAAGGAGTGTAATCATACATGGTTTACAAGAGAACCAAGTTTTTCTCTACCTCACTATCTCTCTTTCATATTTGTCTCACATCTTTTCCAAAGCACCATCCTTATCTCATACGTGAGAGATATATGTGTTACAAGGAAACTGTAACACTACCTATAACTTAATAGTAGCCCATACTATTAAGTAATCTCGGCCCAAAGGCCCATTGGGTATAAGGCTTGCCTGGATCTAAGCTGGATGCGAGACACAACCCAACAATCTCCACCTTGGCTTGTATCTGGTGAGCCATATATGTGTGAATATACATAAAACATGGGCCTTATCTTCGAGCGCCATACAAACCATCCATAGGGAAATTGTCCACTGGAAACCACTGGCCTCATCACCGGTGCACCATACATGTCGTTCGTAGGAAAAGCCTTCCTCAGGAAACCATGAGCCTCATCTCTTGGCATGACCCTGATCTTCATGCATCATGTAAATCATCTGTGGGTATGTACCAAGTCTCAATCTAAACCAATGCTTATTCATTCTTTGATCTACACCATTTTAAGAAACAAAGCAACAAATCATCATGGATTTCTACTGTCCATGAAAACACCGTCCATAGATCTCCACCGTTTATGGGAACTAGATCTCGATCACTAACTTAATACCTCGGGCTTCACACAATTCAAGATACTCCGTTGTTCTCGCTATTTGCTTTGTAGATAAACACCACACATATACCTTGTTCCATCTCCAAGGAACAACTTGTACGATCATGATTGTCTTCAACCTGAGCATTCATGATCATTCCACCTCTCTTACATTGGACAATCGTGATCACTACACCATGCTCCACCTCGATCAAAAGACCATAATCAACTCTAAAGACAAAATCCGATAGCTGCATGAACTATGTGACATCCCATGTCTGAAAGAAATATGCATCAAATAATTATGGGATACATAACCATACCTCATCCTACAATCAACGCCCATTATTGACCTCTCAATCAACCCGACTTGTACTTGTTCTCCCTGATCACTGCTGTTTTGCACTGATATGTACAATATTTGTTCCATAAAGTGGAATCTGCCCAATCCACTTCCACCATTGCATTGAGAAAAATCTAGGGGTACACAGCCAGATCACCCAAATTCGACTTTGATTGTCCAATCCATGCTCCAATCAATCTCAACCATTGATCTCCACTTGAACCCATCTCTGATTTTCATTGGTTCTCCTTCTCTGTTTGCTGTTGGAGCCTAACAAATACATAAAAGGCACCATCTTCTTTCACGTGAAAATCCATTACGTGAAACCACATTCACCTTTGGTGTTTCGTGTTTCATCTTAACACCGAATCCAACAAAAACCCTTTCTTCTCTTTCACGCTATCAAGCAACCATCGCCATGGGTTTTTCATAAAACCCAACTCCTTGCAACCACTATCAGTTGCATGTTTGCCCGCTTGCACATGCAAGCCCTGGCGACCACAACCTGTAGCCGCAACCTACGACAACCACACTCACGACGCCATCATTGGTCTTCAATGCCTCTTATGCTTGCGGCCATTGTCAAGGTAAGCACGTGCTGCTTCTTATGCTTTTTACCATCAAGATGGTTCATGGGCTGCCTTGTCACTGTGGGGGTCCTTGCTGCACCACCATTTGCATCGTCATCACGTTGCGGTCCTTGCTCACGCCACTAGCACACATCCTTCAAATATCATCGGATTTGATTAGATATGAACTCAAATCAGACCCAATCTACATCCATTGGCCACTGACACCTCGATTCGTTCATGCATGAGCCTTTGATGGCTCTACCTGATCGATCTATATAAAAACCACCAACGCAACCCTTATCGACTAGATTGCAATATTTTTTCCCGCTTTTCTCTTTCTTGACATGCCGAACTTCTTTCTCGTGCCAGCGTTGCCGATTAGAGTCTCGGACTTTGCACGAACTCTAGTCCTTGTGAACTGGAACACGGATACATGGCCATAACTTTGATACCACTTGTTGGGGATTGAGAACCCCACGACAATCTCAATACACCATGAGATCGATAACCTCGATCACACAAAATAGGAAATTACAAACAAGAGAAGAACATTAGATTTATGTGATTTATCATCTAACCTCTGCGTACATCTAAGGGGCACAAATATTGGCTCCATTATGAAAGAAGAAATCATGCATGGTTTACAAGAGAGCCAAGTTTCTCTGTACCTCACCATCTTTTTTCATCTCGTCTCACATCTTTTCCAAAGGCACCATGCCTCATCTCACATATATGTCCGCGGGGGGTGGCTTAGTGGCATGATCACTTGGTTTGCTCCTAAGTGGTCACGGGCTCGAAGCTTCCTTAGGCGGATTGGGCGGTAAGGCACTGGGCTTGCTCCCTAGTAAGGCAGTAACCGCTAGCTCAATTCGCCCCGTGGACATCCAAGGGATTACTCTGGAGGTTTGATAACCACTACGCAGATTTATCTATAATAAAGTGGGACGCTCTGGGATACCCGGCAATTTACCTTTCATATATATGTGTGTGTGTGTATGTATGAAAATTTTCGCTACAACCACCTACTTTGCTTCATAATTAGAAAAAACTCAGCTTTATAATTTTATTCACTACAGTCTCATCCACGTCAGCATAAATTGATTCCTCCAAACTGTCACTTCTTTATATATTTTCATTTCTTCTTTTACCTTTTCTCATCGCCCCCAACGTTGCTCTCCCCTCAACCTTGACCCCGACGCAGAGTAATTTGCTGGTCGATCTACGCGGTCAGGTTACCGTGGAGGTTGGAAGGGGGCAGGGAGACCCCTCTCGGGGGTCTCAGGGGACGTTGCCCCCGGACTAATTTTTTTGGGGATCGACCTTTTGCAGATCTCGTTTGCTCATGCTCGCGATGAATTTTGTTTGTGTTTGTGATCAATGTGGTATTTAGATATGAAAATAATTGGTATCATCTGATGCTGGTGAACGGGATTTTGCTGATGATGAAGATGCTGATATGAGAACCGCGACTCATGATCATCGCAGTCCTTTATTAGAAGACTGTGACTATGGTCTCAATCTTTTTATTAATTGAAATTAGGGCATTTTGTAAGGATTACGATCAGTATCGCAGTCCCAATATAAGCTAAAAAATTGTGTTTTTCTTGAGAATTGCGAACATGATTGCAATCCTAATAAAGATTGAAAAATTAAGCATTTTGTGAGGATTGCGATCATGATCGCATTCCTATAAAGACTCAGAAGCATATTCTAATAATGAGTACTGCGATCACAGTCGCAGTCCTATAAAGATTAAAAAACAAAGCATTTTTGTGAGGACTGCGACCATGATCACAGTCCTCAGAAATAGGTCATTTTTAAGAGAAATATGACATTTTTTGTGAGGACTGCGATAGGTCGCAGTCCTCAGAAATAGGATTTTTTTTTTAATGAGAAATGCGATCATGGTCCCGGTCCTCTATATACCAACAATCCACATTTTCGAAGTGATCGCTTTTTTCGAAGCGATTACTGCAGGGCATTTGCGTCTTTTGTCGCTGAGGAGTGCTTCTGCGCTCGACATGTGGGCGCACCTAGTTGGTTTAATAAAGAAGTTGTCTGAAGCAAATAAAATTATGAGGCTGAGTTTTTTCTTAATTACGATTTGACATAGGGGCTGTAGCGAAATCTCCCTATATATATTCTTACAAGGAAACTACAACGCTACCCATAACTTCAATCCTGGCCCACACATTTAAGTAATCCAGGCCCACAATTAAGTAATCCTAGCCCATTGGACACAAGGCCCTCCTGGATGCTAAATCGAATGCGAGACACAACCCAACAACAATCTTGGGACTCCAAGCTATTTTTCCTTTGCAAAGTCACCAATGCATTAACTTGCATAATAGTCACATCGTTACAGTTTTATCAATTTTTACTTGCGGTTAGGACTGTAAACACGGTGCATTCGGGTCAGATCTATTAAGATTCAAAAATCCGAATAAGGTAAGAGTGTTTGGTTTGAACCAGAATTCAAATTGAATATGTATCATCAGATCCAGTTCCGATCTAGAACTGAAAATTGTCAGTTTTGGATTTTTCTTTACACTATACACCTGCATTAATTAGGGATTCAGATTTAATATTCTAGATCCGAAACCGACTTGAATCTGATTCGAGTCTAATAATCTAGATCAAAACCTGACCAGAACCTGATCCAGGTCTAAAATGTCAGATTGAATATCTTTTTTACCTAAAATTCAGTGGATTATCGAGTTTTCAGGTATCATTTACAAACCTACCTGAGTTTGTAAGGAACACAGTTATTAGAACGATCATGCAAGAGGTACAATTGAATGGATCATGCAAACTTGCAGTTTTGCTGATACATGATCCATCTCATGTAGGGATTCGAATATTCAGAAATGACTTGCTTAAATATAATGGAGTTTTTCTTCTCCTAGTGTAACTTAAAGACATGTGAATCAATTTGATTCTACGGACGTGTCTTATTTAATTCATTACAAGCTAGGAGGGTCATATGCACGTGAAGGTTGGGGGCATGGTTACAATCTTCCCATGGTTACTGTGTAACTCCCAATATCTTTTTGAGGTTATCTTTTTATCTGGATGTTCCTTTGAGTGCTTTTGAGTGGTTAACTTTTCCATTGGCTGTTAATTTATTGCAATCGATGAATTCTTCATGCATAATTCATGGTGATAGTAAGTTTTAACTACTTTTTAAATATTTGATTCTAATGCTTATTATTTAATAACTTATGATGCCATATGGTTTTGTGTTTCTATCTTGATTACTGATACTACTATTTAATTTATGATGTTGAGTACTCTATTTATGGTTTAATGTTGTTATTGCCGTTACTTATGATGTCTTTGCTTGGAACAAGTTGATTTTCATATCATCCTTGATGTGTAGCATACAATCTTCTTACTTTTGGTTCTCCAATGATCATATTTGGGTGTGCAATCCAACCCAATGCCATGCTTGGTGTAGCCACACACCAGAGGACACGTAGCAGAAGACAATTTCACAATAAAGCATGCTCATTAGATTAAATAATGGCTTGTGCTCAAATCAATATTTCTAGACTTCAAGTTTATCTTGTACATTATTTTTTTGCAAGGAAAATACTGTTCATATCATTTCTAAAATGTAATTGTGGATGTAGCTTCTCTTGCATTGCAAGTGCTTTGGACTATATCTTGCAACAAC
This sequence comes from Agave tequilana, assembly GCA_038442645.1. NCBI lineage: Eukaryota > Viridiplantae > Streptophyta > Magnoliopsida > Asparagales > Asparagaceae > Agave > Agave tequilana. The sequence continues at coordinate 60,192 of JAVJIF010016670.1, forward strand.
ATTTTGGCACAAAGTTTCTAGGTGTTTTGAGAATTATGTCTTGCATTCGTCTCTATTCCCTATTAGGATCAGCTATCATATTAGAGTTTAAATTTATTTAGGCCTTTACTCTGAATATTACCTTTTTTAAGGGCTATTGTTATTGGAATTCCTAACTAAATTCTGATTTGATTAGGTCTTCTGATCAAATAAGAATTTGTATTAAGAATTTTTAATCAAATTAGGATAGTTTGGGCCTATAAATATAGGAGTTTGTAATCTTTGGATGAATTATCCAACAATAGTTACTCGAGGTTTTTTTTTGAATTGGCTGAGAGCTTATTTGTAGAAGAATTCCTGCTTGTGAGGCCTTTGAAGGGAGTGTTGGTGAGTTCTTGAGGTAGTCTTCCATCAAAGTATTGTTCTCTCTGATATAGTGGAATTTCTCTAGTCGTCGTCACCGATGATAACTCTTTCAGGGTTGCAGTGGGTAATTTCTGGGGGAATTATTCACACACCAAAATTGGGGAGACTGATAAACGAATTTGAGATTAAATTAGCGCAAACAAAAATTTATGTGGAAACCCTAAAGGAAAAAACCGCAGAGAGAGGATTCCACTATATTTCCAGGAAAATTACCATGGTGATTACCCTATCTCATGCGCTAGGGTTTCTGAGTTTTGTTGATCGTCCCTTCTCGTTGGAGGGGTTTTATATTTATACAAGTGAGTGTTTTTGGATAAAGTTACAGCGTTCTCATCTATCTGAACATCTATCCTAACTTAACTGCTTATCGTGGGGGCGCTTGGAGCTGAACCTTCTGATTTAAATTGGTAGAGTATGCATTCTTCTTTATCTAGCGGTCCTCATCCAACTGTAGATATGAGTGATCGACTCCTGAGATGTAACCGTCTGGTTCAAATGAAAATTTGATTTGGAGATAGGGGTACTTGTAACCAACCTGTCTCTGTCATTTGGCTGCTTGAACTGCTCAGAGTTTAGATGAGGTTAGGACTCTTCTTTAGATATTCTGGACATCGACACCACGCGATCGTCCAAGGGCTGGATGAAGACGTGTCGTGATTTCGAGGGGGTCAAAAACGGACCATTACAGATGCCCCCTCTGCTTCCCTCTTTGGCAGGAGGTCGGGAATTTGCCCACGGGAGTTATGTGCTCCGGGGACTCCGAGAGAAAAGGAGGGGAGCAGACCCCTTGAGCTTAGACTCGGGTCGTATGTGTCGCTTCAGTTTTTGTCTTTTTGTGGCGTGCCACTACAGGCTGACAAAGCCTTAAATGCACGTCCCATCTACTATTGTGTTGGTAAGATAACCGTCGCTTTTTGAAAGGGCGCGATGCTCGAGACTGGTGCGGCGAATCAAGCGCGGCGGTTCAGATCTGGTCCTTGAGGACGTATAGGCTTTTGATCAGGTGGCTGCTCGAGGTTGGTGTCGTGAATCGAGTGCGACGGTTCGGACCCGAACCGTCGCGACACGTGTAGGCTTCTGATCGAGTGGCCGCTCGAGATTTGAGGGTTAAAAGCATTTCTCTCTCGTTTTATTGGGGATTGAAAATTTGAACTTTCTTCCCATCTATAAATAAGGCGGAACTTTGAGGGGGGATATGTGTTGCTTCTTGAAAACTCCTTGCTCTCAAGATTTTGTTTTGTTGGTGGGTGGTGATGTCTTCTTTCTTTTTCGTCTAGTCGAGGAAGCAGAGGGAGAGGATGGAGACGGTTGCTGCTCTCCTAATGCTCAGGAGTTCGTTCGTCGAGGAACGCCAGTTTTCGCAATCGGCCCGTCAAGGAACCTCAGTTTTTGTGACGTGGCCCGACTGTCAGGAAGGATAGGCAATGTTCTTGCTTCTGCCTGGTCGGTCTGTCTAGTCTTTGATCAGATCGCGTTGGGCTAGAGTTGGGGCTCGACACATCTCTTTCCTTACAGTGTGAATGAGGGGGGCGCATGACATGTTTGATGATAGTTCTGATCCCCGAATCTGGCCGTCTGCACTCATGTTGGATACCATCACTTTGCCTACTACCACTTCGAGTTCATCTTTAGAGTTACAGGTTTGGCGTTGGTATCATCATTATCTTGCAGGCTTCAGTCTGCAGTTCGAGATGTGATCTTCAAGACTGGCATTTTCTTGAGAGATCTCAGTGTCATTACCCTCCCGGAAATGGTGGATTATTTGTTTAAGAGTCATCTCCTGGATGTTGTAACTGAAAGTGTATCTGGATTGTCTTGTTACTATTTTGTTTGGAATGGTTAGGCGTGTATTCCTGAGTAGTGTCTGTCCCGCAGCGGTACCTACAAATTTTACCTCCGAGTGGGAGATATCCCGACTGAGGCGCTATGTTGTCGGGGGAGCCGTCAGGGTAGGACCCTTTCTAGGCTGTTGACTGAGCTCCGAGCGGTCATTATGGGCTTGTACTCGAAGAAGGTATAGAACATCAAAAATAAGGGAACTTGCATAGTCTTTTCATTGGATATTACATGATTTCACACATAGTACCGTTTCAAGTGAAAGGAGTTTCATTGCTTCTTGAAGATCTTCCCGTCCTGATCAGCCAAGGTGTATGAACCTTTGCCTCTCTGAGCGATTATGGTGTGGGAACCCTCCCAGTTGGGCCCGAGCTTCCCTTGATCCTTCTACTGTGTAATTTGAATAACACGTTTCAAGATCAAGTTTCCAGCTTGAAATTCGTGAATCTTCACGTTCTTGTGGTACGCGGCTCGGATCTTCTGTTGGTATACTGTGATGCGGATTTAGGCTTGTTGCCGCTTTTCCTCTGACTGATCCAGGATCAGGCGGAGTTGTGTGTCATTTTGATCTTGATCAACCCTTTCACACAGAGTGTTGGCAAGCTGATGTCGATCGGGATGATCACGTTCGTTTGATATGCCAATGAGAACAGCGTTTTGCCCGTCAGGATGTGCTTGGTTGTCCTGTAGGCCCAGAGCACCCTAGGGAGTTTCTCGGCCCATTTACTGTATTCAGGCTTTTGCATAGCCTGTTGAGGATGGTGCGATTGCTTATCTCGGCCTAACTATTGCCTTGAGGATAGTAGGAAGTGGAGAACCGGTAAGCGATCTTATACTTAGAACAAAAGTTGGCCACTTGCTTATTGGTGAAGTTTGTCTCGTTGTCGGAGATACTGGTGTGGGAGAGTCCGAAGCGACACACGATGTTCTACCAAAGAAACTTGACAATTTGTTGACCAGTGACTTCGGAGAGTGACACCGCTTCGACCCATTTGGTGAAGTACTCGATGGCTACTTATAGGAATTGCAACTGAGGCTGCGCTCGGGGGAGTGGACCAACTACGTCCAACCCCCATTACATGAAAGGCCAGGGACTTCGCAAGGTGTGGAGGTTGGTACGTGGTCTGTTTGAACCTGGGGCAAATCTCTGACACTCTGAGCATTTCTTCACGTAATCCTTGGCATCATCAAATATCTTGGGCCAGTAATACTCTTGATTGATGACCTTGTGGGCAAGAGAGCGACCTCCCGAATGATTCCCGCTTCGCCATCATAGATTTCCTACATCTCTCCGAGCTTCGTCTGGTCTGAGGCGCCTCAGGTAGGGGTCGGCATAAGTTTGGAGTAAGTTCTTGTATAAGATGTCTCCAAAGAGCGTGTATCTGGTGGCCAAGTGCAGGAGCCTTTGTGCATCTGCTCTGTCATCGGGGAAGGACCCATCCTTCAGATAAGCATTGATAGGATCCCTCCAACCTGGCAAGGTATCAAGGCGAAGGACCACTCCGATCGGTCGTTGGACGCTCGCGTTGGCGATGTGCTCGACGGGAATCTTCTGTCTGATTGTTGTGGCTGCCCCTAGGTTGGCAAATGAATCAGCATGATTGTTTTCAGATATAGAGACTCATTTGAAGTTGCATCGATGGATTTTAGATTTTAGCTTGAGGACCAATTGTAGGTACTCCGCCATCCCAGCATTTCTTGCGATGTATTCTCCGCTGACTTGGTTAACTACCAGTGAGAAATCACATCTAACCTTGAGCCCTGTGACCCCGAGTGTGGTTGCCATTCAGAGTTCGGCTAAGACTGCCTCATACTTGGCTTCGTTGTTGGAGGCTGGGAAGTCAAGGGTAAAGGACTACTCGATGATAGATGCTTCTGGAGTGGCGAGGATAATTTCGATGCCTGCCCCCCATGTTTGAAGCTATATCCACATTCAGAATTCATCCATCGAGTAAGTGAGTCACATTGCTTTGTGGCTCCTTGGATGAAGTCAACAATAAAGTCCGCCAAAACTTGCCTTTTGATTACTGTCCTCGGTTCGTATCTGAGTCCATAGGGTCTCAGCTCCGATGCCCATTTCAATTCTGTCCTGTTGCTTCTGGATTTTCTATGACGCTTCACAGGAGATGCTCCGTGAGGACCGTGATCGGAAACGTCTGGAAGTAGTGCTTGAGCTTTCTCGAGATGATGAAGAGGGTAAGCATCAATTTTTTTATCCTTTGATATCTGGTTTGTGGTCCATTCATAGAATGGTTGATGTAGTAGACCGGCTTCTGGACGCCTTCCTCTTCACGAATCAGGGCTCCGCTCACGGCTGACTTCGAGACAGCTAGATAAAAGAACATTTCTCCCGATGTGGGCTTGGACAAGAGTGGTGGTGAAACCATATCTCTTCAGACCATGAAAAGTTGTCTCGCATTCTTCATCCTAGTGGAAATCGGCCGCGTTCTTCTTCAAGACTTGGAAGAAGGTCTTGCATTTGTCCGTGGATCGGCTGATGAATCGATTCACGCACGTAGGCGATTTCATGTTTAAGATGGAGGATATCTGGTCGGGGTCGGCCTCAATGCCCCGTTGAGTGACCAAATGCCCTAAAATCTTCCCGAAAGCGACCCTGAATGTGTACTTCTCGGAGTTGAGCTTCACCTTGTACTTTCGCAGGAGGTTGAAAGCTTCGCCCAAATGTTGGAGGTGATATGTGCGGAGGACACTTTTCACCGTGTCATCGACGTACACTTTCATTGTTCTTCTGATCAGATCCTTGAAGACTTTGTCAACCATGCGCTGAAGGTGGCTCCAGTGTTTTTGAGCCCGAAAGGCATCACCTTGTAGTTCCCTGACCAGTAGCAAAAGCATTCTTGTCTTCATCTGGGGGTGCATCTTGATCTGGTCATACCCGGAGTAGGCATCCATGAAGTTAAGAAGTTCATGGCCCGCCGTTGCCTCTACCAGATAGTCGATCATCGGGAGGGGGAAACTATTATTTGGGCAAGCTTCATTGAGGTTAGTGAAGTCGATGCAGACCCTCAACTTGCCATTCTTCTTCACGAGGACGAGATTGGAAAACCAGTTGGAGTAGGTCTCTCGGATGAAGCCGACCTACAGTAGGCGGTTAACTTCATTGCTGATGGCCCGACTCCGTTCCTCGTTCATTCTCTTTTGGCTTCTGCTTTACTAGCTTGCGTCCGTCTTGATGGGGAGCTTGTGGTAGATGATATTGGGATCGATTCCAGGCATATCGGTCGGAGCCCACACGAATACATCCAGATTGTCCGATAAGTACTTCTTAAACACAGTCTTTTCCTGAGGATATAGTCTCAAGCCAATTCGGAGGACTTATTCTAGATGATGTGGATCTGTCGGGTTCCTCCTTGGTCTTGTTGTCTGGGTCTCCCGACTCGACATGTGAGTCGAGATCTGGATCCTCCGACTCAGCAGGGGAGTCAGAGTCTTGGCTTTCGTCGTTCTGTAATTGCTATTCATCAACAATTCTTTTCTGCTCCTTATCTACTGGGGAATCTTTGTCGGAGACTACTCAAAATGTCTTTGTCATCTAGCCGCTCTGTTTTACATATCGGCCGAGTCGGCCGAGATATTGTCCGATATCTCCCTTTTTGCCTGCTGTCGAAACGATATGAGAAAATCGATTGCCATATCGTTTGCAGCAAAAAATGGCTGATATTTGAAATATTGGCCGATAAATCGCTCGATATATCACCCAATATGAAATAACTTATTTATTGCACGACTGCGTGCAAATATACATTTGTCTTTTTACTCTTTGCAAGCATATTACATCATTTTTATTAGGTAAATGATGTCTATGACTCTAAACTAACTTTTAATTATCAATATTTCATTATATATACTGTCTGATATGAACGCCCGATATGCGTGCGTATCCCTGATATCTCTCCCGATATCTGATATCCGATATGAAAACCCCCCATCTGATACGATCCTGATATCCGATATTTAGAACCTTGTCCAGTCGTACTTCTTCCGGGCTACTGCAGTTATGGTTCGGGCCATCGCCTAGTCGTTCCTTATGTCAGCCATTCCTATTGGTGTTGGGTACTTCAGAAGTTGATGATGAGTATAGGGATTGCCCTTATCATATGAATCCAAGGCCTCCCGAGGATAGTGTTGTAGGCAGATTCGACATCAAGGACGTAGAACTCCGTGACAATATTGTATGGATCCGCTCGGATGGGGAACATGACTGTTCCCGGTGAGCGCGCCTTACTCCCGTCAAATCCATAGAGAAGCGACTTGATCTGAGGAGAATAATCTTTCGAGCCAACTCGGGAGTGTCCTCTATCCGATCTAAGGCGTGTCCGATTAGAATGTTGACACTGCTTCCTCTGTCGATCAAGATTTTTAACATTCGACAGCAACCGATATGCATTGTCATGACCAAAGCATCATTGTGTGGAAAGTGTACGATGTAGGCGTCGGTCTCCGAGAAGTAGATGGGCCGCTCAATGATGAAGGCGTGCTTGTTAGTATTGCCGGGTAGTCGCCCTTCCGGGCTTCGTTGACATAAATGGCTTTTCCTTTGTTGTGGTGCCCTCTATCAGAGTCATGATTTAAAGTCGCGGTCTCGGCCGCTGACTCGGAGGGCACTGTTCCACGTCGGTCTTGGCGTCGCGGGCGATACGCGCAAAACGCTACATAGAGAGCTCAAAAAATTCTGAAAAAGTCATGACAAATTCTAAAAAAATGTAGACATCAAAATTCATGTATCACATGTCCAAAACAAATTTGTTTTGAGGGTAATTGGTGTGTAACACCTCATTCCCGAAATACGTTCCCGGAATATGTATTACATGTCCAAAATCACGACTCAGATTTGGCTTGTTTAAATTTTAAATGTTATTTTTAATATTTTTAATTTTTCACAATTTTCTGAATTTTTTCTGATTTAGTTTGTAAATTTCCTAAAATCGGTGGCTACCGGTACCGCCAATCGATTTAGGATTTTTAATTTGTAAATGGAATTGAATTTCTTGAATCTGACTTCACATTGTTTCTCAGGATGATATTTTCTACTTTTGAGGATTTTTTGAATTAGTTTAAATTTGCGGAATATACTATTATTTTATGATTTTTTCAATCTCTTTCTTTCTCCTTTTTTTCTTTCTTTTCTTTCCTCGGGCTGAGCCCAATGCTCCTGTCCCCTAAAATATCTCTCTCCCTCTCTTTATATTTCCCTCTCTTCTCTTCACACTTTCTCCCTTTCCCGATCTTTCTCTGTCTCTTTCTTTCTCCCTTTCTCGCCTCTCTCTCCCCCTCTCTCTGTCCCTTTCTCTCCCTCTCCCGCCCCTCTCAGAGAGAGATCAGGAGAGGGAAGGGGGAGAGAGGGGCGGGAGAGGGAGAGACCGGGACAAAGAGAGGGAGGGAGAGAGGCGGGAGAGGGAGAGGGAGGGGAGGGGGAAAGAGAGAGGCAGGAGAGGGAGCATGAGGCAATGAGGAGGCGACAACGAGGGAGGCGAGGATCTGGTAAGTTTTTTTTAACATTCGTCAGGAGTTTTGCCTCGGGAAAAAATCCAAGTCGACTCGGCCAATTCGGCTTAGTCAACCATGGAATCGGTTAACTCGGCCGATATGACCGAGTCGACTCGGATTTTTTCCCGAGTCGCGAAAAAAGGTGAAAAATGTTGGATTGGGACCGTTCTCGTACCGGTCGTCACCGTTCCGGTTCCGACTCGGTCGAGTCGGAACCGGAACGGCCGGATCAAAGCGAGTCGGAACTGAAACGACCGGTACTTTGATCCATGATCGGAGTAGAGCCGAAGATGGCATTCACCTACATGTACTGGATGAGGGCGCTACCTGCCTGATCGTCTTGTGGTGGGTGTTCTCTTTGTACTTTGGTCTCCGAGGGTTGTCCCGGGTTGAGGATGAACTCTCGGAGATATCCCAGATTAACGAGATTCTTGAGGTGTCGTCGTAGGTCCGTCATTCGATTGTGGAATGACCTAAGGATGGTCTTTGATGGCATTGAACACATGATCGACGGGAATCCTGAATGTAATTAGGTCCGGCTTTACAACGCCGTCCTTGTTTGACTCATGCGTGTCACAATGATTTATGGACAGCGATAGAGGTGTGGTTTAGATTTTCTTCAGGGGGAACTGCTCTTTTGGCTTCTCGCCCTTGATCTTTGTTTAGGGGGGTCAGTGATCGCACTCCGAGTCGCCTCTTCAATATGCGTGTACTTTTGACTTGGACGAGAATGTTTCTCATTTTGGTGACATCGTTCTTCACCATATGCTTGTAGAACGAGTGGGTGACTTGCAATCCACTGATGAATGCAGCGGCGGCTACGTCTTCATTGTAATTGTACACCAGAGCCATCTGACTCTGGAAATAGTTAACGTAGCTCTTCAGGCTCTCCCCTGGTTTCATTCTGACCGTGAAGAGATAGTTGTTCCTCTGGAACTCTCTCTGAGAAGCGAACTGATTGTAAAAGTTACACCATCGAAACTCTGAGGCTAGTTCTTCGGGAGTGGGTAGAACCAATGGTAGGCAACACCTTTGAGGCTGGAAGGGAGTGCCCTACATAGTAGAAGGTCGTCGTGAGCGTGAACCGCCGTTTTGTCTCGGAACTAGCGGAGATGAAAGAGGGGTCAGAGGTTCCTGAGTAGCAGTCGAAGGAGGGCATCACAAATTTCCTCTGGAATCGGAGCGTGGTGATTTTATTCGACACTGGTGAGTCGGAGGGCCTCAACCCGCTAAGCTCCATTCGCTTCAGAGTTTGTTGGCTCGCTTGATCGAGCTGCTTTTGAACCAGATCCTCAATGTCCTCAATGCGAGAGAACTTTTGGCGCAGGGATGCTCTGAGTTCTCAGAGTGCTCGTCATCATTGCGAGCCTCCAACCTGTTGTGCCTCGAGTTGCCAGAGGTTTGCATGGCCTCCCTGTGACACTGCGGTGACGGGGGAGCCCGAGCTCTTTCTTCTGCAGTTCGGGGAGACTGCGATTTCCATAGTGTGTCGACTTGCTTGAGGAGTCTGGTCTAGATGCGAGTTGTTGCCTCTTTTTTCGAGGGCAGCCACCTCACGGAGCCGTCCCATCTCCGTTTTCTGTTTGCTGCTCTTCCAACTGCTTCTGCAGGCGGAAAGCGTCTGGAGAAGTTGCTTATTGGTGTGTCGGGGTTCGAGCACAGCTGTAAGCGCCCTCTGGGCGGGGTGGAAGAAGATTGGGAATCTTCAGCTTCGGCGATGTGAACGTCGGATGGGTTGGAATGATGTCTCGCGGGCTCGATGACTTCAATTGCTTTTCTCTTTCCTTTCGACGAGGCAGGAACAGTGGCTGGAGCCTGGGAGACATTCTTCCTTGGAGGAGCCATGTCCGCGGTGCAAGGCTTTTTTGAGGAGGGGTTAGGTTTTAGAAGTGGGAGAGATCTTCGAGTATGAACTCAAAAAGGATCTCAATGAAAGCACCAAATGCAGTGGGTAATTCCTGGGGGAGTTATCCACGTACTAAAATTGGGGAGATTAATAAACAAATCTGAAATCAAACCAGCGCAAACACAAAGATTTACGTGAAAACCCTAAAGGGAAAAATCACAGAGAGGGAGAGAGATAATTCCACTATAATTCAGGGAAAATTACCATGGTGATCGCCCCATCTTATGCACTAGGGTTTCTGGGTTTTGTTGATCGTCCCCCTTCTCATTGGAGGAGTTTTTCTACTTATACAAGTGAGTGTCTTTGAATGAGGTTATAGAGTTCTCATTTATCTGAACATCTATCTTATCTTAACTGCTTATCTTGGAGGTGGTTGGAGCTGAACCTTCTGATTTGAATTGGTAGAATACACGTTCGTCTTTATCCAACGGTCCTCGTCCAGTTATAGATATGATTGGTCGACTCCAGGGCTGTAACGTCGGGTTCAAATGAAGATTTGGTTTGGAGACAGGGGTACTTGTAACTGACTCTATCTCTATCCTTTGGCTGCTTGAACTGCCCAGAGTTTATGAGGTTAGGACTCTTCTTCAGATGTTTTGGACATAGACACGTGTCACGCGATCGTCCAAGGGCTGGATGGACACGTGTCGTGATCTCGAGAGGGTTGGAAACTGACCACCTAAAAGGTTGTGTTTGCTCCTCTCTTTTATTCTTCTTCAAGTTATATTTTATCCGCCATTAGGTGTTTTGCATCTTGTGTCTTCTGTTACGCTGATCTCTAACAATTGGTATCATAGCTTCAACATCGATTTTTGGGTGTATTTAAAGAGATGACAGGAAAAATATCTATTGCAAAGTTCGTGGTGGATAAATTTAACAAGAAGAACAACTTCAATCTCTCTAAGTCAATGTTGGAGACCTTAATTTAGAAAGGCTTTAATACAACTTTACACAGGAAGGTGAAGAAACATTTGTTTTGTTTGGTGATGATTGAGATGATTTTGATTTGAAGGCCGTTAGCATGATTCGTATTTATTTGGTAGATGAGGTGAAGTATAATATTATTCTTAATGAGAATATGGTGGCAAGGCTGTGCGCAAAGCTTTTTTAAATCTCTCAATACAAAATCTCTGACAACCCATTGTTTGAAGTAGCAAGTAATAATTCTACATGCTCTCGATGAAAGAAGGTACCTCTTTCCATGATTACTTTAATCACTTCAATAAAATAATTAGTCAACTTTTATCAAAAGACGTGGCAATTGATGAAGTAGATAAAGCTTTTATTCTACTATCCTCTCTTCCTCCAAATGAGCATCTACTACTTTATGTATGGAAAATAATCTATTGGAATGGAGGATGTGGTTGCAGCTATATCGAACGAACTTCAAAAGAAGCCAGATGATTCTGATTCTGATCATTGGAGTTGGTCTATATAAGAGAGGAGGAAAAAGCTTCTAGTAATAATAATACAAGGGGGATTCAATGTTATTATTGTAAGAAAAAACATATGAAGAGAGAATCTGACGTAGGACAAGATTACATGAATTTAGATGCAAATGCGAACAAGCAAATAGATGTAGAAAACTCTATTAAAATCTATAGGATTGCAATGAAACTTATGCAACCAATCTACATGCATGCAAAACTACTTGAATAATGTGGCAATAAAAATTATGAAAATGATAAATAAAAAGAAACTATAGGGTGTATACAATCACACAGAGATTTAGTATCAAATAGCAAAGAGCAGAGAAACTACCACAAATTTTAACGAGTTACAACAATTATGAATTCACAACTAGAGACAAGAGGGTTTGAAATTGAACCTGAGGTGTGAGAGAGATCACACACCAATAAGCAATGTCAAACTGAGGTCTGATGGAAAAGAAAACAAACTCTCCTTTGAACTTAATCTCCAAAGTGATTTGCTTCAGATCTAAACTCCTCCATTGTTGTTTGATTCCGATCTGAAAACAGATTAGTTTTGATGTGGAAGAGGCTATGTTAGGGTTTAACTCTAGATCTAGGTGAGGGGTAGGCTTGGGAAAGATTGAGTTATTTTATGGCTAATTGGGTCAGGAAGAACAGAAAAATAGCCAAAAATAGCAGCAAAATTGTCAAAAACAACCATAAAAGAAGAGGAAGTTGGATAGCAGCAGTAAAGAGGAAGGATCAGCACTAATAGAAGGCTAAGCTTAGAGTTTGATTGTGTAGAGACCAAATAAAAACAACTCGAGAAGAAGAGGAAGAGATGAAGACGTTACACCTCTAATGGACTCACACCATCACCAATAAAGGCTGAACTCTATCACATAGAAGCAAACAATATTCATTAACTTTTTAATTAGCAAAAACCATCGTTCTCTTAATGACGAAAACCCTAAAAACATAATATCGGGTCGGAATTATAAAATTACAGAAATACTCCTGATGGAACAAAGGGTCTAACAACCTAAAACAATTACAGAAAAATCACAAAAAAATTCCTAATGACATTATTCAACTAATAATGTCAAAGTAAACCAAATACAAACATGGTTTAAATAGTTCTAACTCAATAAAGTCACTTAAACAAGAAAAAGCAACTAAGTAGCCTTCTTCCTTCACGTGCCTCTCGAATAGACTCGATTCCTATCAGAATCTCAAGAATAAGAAAATAGAGGAAGCAAAGTCAGTTGATCAAGCAAATATAACTCAAGAGATAGAGTTTCCATGCTGTTGCCGCATTGCAAATTCAAAAAAATTTAGGATGTAGATAGTTCTGGATACGACTTAATAAAATTGTACATGTCTTTGTGTGTGCTAATGTTTATTATCAATAGCATGAACCAATAAGACAAACAATTAGAAGAGCACAATGTCTTGGTGGAAACACTTTTCAGTTATATAAATGAGTAGTTATGCAAACAATCATATTCCTTATTTAAAAACTAACCGATTATATAAATGCACTGTATTTGCCTATTAAACAGAAATGTGAATCTATAATTCATACATTTACACATCACAAATGTACTTCTTAGTCTTCGATAGTTTATGGATATGTTGCGATCTAGGACACGTCAAAAGGAGTATCCGACGCAAATTCATCAATTGGAGTATCCTCATATAGGATTCATAATGACACAAGTATTTCTCTTCTGACAAAGCATCAGGTACATAGGTCCAGGAAATGTACTCATCAGGGATTCAGGATCATGGCCAGCCTAATTCTTCAAACACCAATTCTGTGTTTATCAAATTTGTAAGAACACTGATGATAGTCCTTTCTCTCTTCCCTGTGGGCATGTCACCGAAGGGCCCAGCATCAAAGTGAAACTTTGTGCCTACATTGGAGGAACTGTATTCCTTACGGTTGGGCCATGTGTGTTTAGTTTCACCAAACAGGAGCTATACGAACTGATGTTGGATTGCACTCAACTTTCACTTTTAAAGCTCTATATATGAATCTGCTTCCTATTTACATAATCTGAGTTGGTTGTTACAAGCTGTGAAACTCTTGCAGGTTGCAAGTCAAACTGACTCTCAAATCAGTGCCATTCTTGTCCAGCCATGAAGAAAACAAGTAACAGATTCAGTTTGATTTATCCATTGGATCAGAGGAGACATAAGAATTATACCAAACGCTCAAAGCATGCGACTGTTCACTCAATGTTTGATATTCTGAGTTTGACTGCTTAAGGCAGCACAGATGGGTTGAAAATGATGAAATTCTACCTCAATTGTACATGCAAATCTATGATTCTAAATTGGATATCATCATACAGACACAAAGTGGCTTCCCTTGTTGCTAACTACCGATCTAGGTCATTATGTCTGCTAGGTATTTGGTACCAAGTCATGAAGGGTTGATTACCATCCATTAAAAATGTGGTTTATTCTTGTGGATTCTTTATGAGAATTGTGTAATGAAATACTTCGCCATTTTGATGGCAAGTCTGTACCACTAGTCTACTACAATGATGATGATAATCATTGTGTTGATTAGGCAATAACGGCTTAGGAATTTAGGACAACAAGTGACAACAATCTATAAATGGATAGGAAGAAGAACAATGTAGGTAAAAGATAAGGGCAACAAATGATTGGGTTGACTGTATTGTATAAATGCAAAGAACCCGTCTTGTAAGTCAAAGAACATACTTCAGAGGAATTACATACTTGGTTGACATGGAGGCAATGAAGGGAAAAAGTACGAGGGATTGGAAGATGAAGAGGAATATTAGAATAGAAAGAAAGGGTTGGGTTTATTTTGAGCCTTACAAGTGTGTTCTTCCAGTTTCAGAGGAGAAAAAAATGGAGAGTGCTTGAACATAAATATCATAAAGGGAGGATGACCACTAAAGGCCAAGTAGTGTAAAGGAGGGCGGGAATGTTTCTCCCTTTGTATAAAAAACTTATGGCCATTGTCTCTGAAAAAAAGAGCAGCAGTAGGCAGGAGATGTTTGGGCATGTTTTATGTGTTGATTGCAAATGGTACCTACCTTTTTGTTATCAACTTATAACCATATTTACATCAAATAAAGGCTGTATCACGGCCCATTAAGTTTCAATCCTTCCTGATATACTTCATCCCATGTGTGATCTGTCATAATATTAGGCAGATTTTTCCTTGAGATTAAAGACTATTACAATACTGTCGTCCTTCCATTTTTGGACTAGTGAGACTAATAATTAGAGGGTACTTGTATGCTATGTTGCATGGATACGACAACATTGAAATGGACACGACACGTGGACACGTCGCAAATTCTTAAAAATACACACGACATGTGTGTCGTTTCGGACACAACATGGCTCCATGATAGATGTGTCTGTGCTACATAGCTTGTATGTTTGCTTCCATACTCTTTTTAATCAGTAAGAATCTAATACATTGCTCTGCTTGCAATATTTGAATTCTGTTTGATGATTGCTTGCTTAAATAAAAGTATGATTAGTTTAAGACATTTTTAAATTCTTCCTATCATTTAACTTAATACATATTACAATTATTCTTCTTGTCTACCCACTGATTTAGGTTAAAAACTTTGGCTTTACTGGGGTCTTTCGTTTAATCTTTAAGCCGCTGGTGGCAGAGTTTCCATGCTTTGGAGCAGTTTCTTATTCGATGAGAGAGAAGGTACAGCTGCACAGTTTCTGCCAAAATCTTCTTATGTGTATTTATGTCACCTAACTTTATTTCTTAATATTTTGAACGTAGAAAAAGCTGGATTATACTTTGAAGGTTATTGGTGGTGAACTATCATCTTTTCCTGGAATTTCTTCTGCTATCGAGGTTCAAGCATCTCCGTTCTTGCAATATTTCACCTCAAGGCGTATTATTTGTCTTTTTTCACGTGGTTGTGCAAACAAATTTTTAATCCAGGAAACAATACATGATGTCATTGAAGACACCTTGATGTGGCCTGTTCGAAAAGTAATTCCTATAATACCCGGTGATTACAGGTATTATCATGTTATGATTATAGTTTGCATAGATTTGTATTCTTGGACTTGCCAGGTACAATCATTCACAATCTTTTCTTTTTTTGTCCATTCCCTCCACCACGTGCAGTGACCTAGAATTGAAACCTGTTGGAGTATTAGAAGCAAAGCTTGTCCAAGCAAAAGATTTAACCAATAAAGACGTGATAGGAAAATCTGATCCCTTTGCTGTGTTGTACATACGTCCGTTGCCTGACAGAATGAAGAAGAGCAAGATAATTGTATTGCATTCAACAAACTATCCCCTTTTTCTTCACTACACTTTAGCTATTTATAGTTAACTTTGTATCTCTGCAGAACAATGATCTGAACCCGATTTGGAATGAACACTTTGAATTTATAGTTGAGGATGCATCTACTCAGCATTTGGTGATAAAAATTTATGATGATGAAGGGATCCAGGCAGCTGAACTTCTTGGTTGTGCTCAAGTAATGTTGAAGGATCTTCAACCTGGCAAAGTGAAGGATGTATGGTTGAATCTTGTTAAAGATTTGGAACTGCAAAGAGATACGAAATATAGGGGCCAGGTCAGCCATATAATTTGTTGAACACAAAATGTCTTTTCAATTTTACCTTCTATCTTCTTTTGTTACCTACTGTTCGATTCCACAATCGATGTCTGCTAATGTAACATAACATAAACAGCAATATAATTCTAAAAAACTATGATATGAAACTTTATTAGAGCCAGAAGAATTTATAACTATATCCATCAGTTTTACATATTTGTTCATTGCTGCATGCACCCTTACTATTACATCACTTTTACATATTTGTTCATTACTGCATGGGCCCAGGAGGTTCTTGTGCTCTGGTACACGAAAGGTATTGAGTTTTTTGCAGCAATTGTTTGGTTGTCTTTAACATGATCATTACAGACTTCAACATTTATTTGAGGCTGAGGACTACCATCAAGTTCATGACACTAAAAGATCCGGATGACATGCGTTTATCAACAATTTTATAGGAAAGAAACGTAAGGTATTATTGTCTATCCTTAGGTGGACATGGAATTATTACAATATAATCTCATACGAGTTGAAGGCAGAAGATGAGATGTAGCTCACTCAAGAGATCTCAAAATTACAACTTGCTTCTTGCTTTTCTACAATATAAGATTTCCTCCAACAAACACTCAATAATCAGTAGTTTATTATCTATCAATTAGTGATCCTATCCAATCTGCATCTGAAAAATCAGCTATACATCCATGACCACAATCTGAATACAGGAGTTGATGTAATACAGGATCGCAATCACCTTCGAATACAAATAAAAAAAAACTACGGTTTTACAAGAAATAAAATGAAAAAGAGAGATTAGGGTTGGAGAAAGAACCAGATAACTTTGGGCTTCACATCCCTTACGCGGGCTTCACACCCCCTGCACCACGGGCTTCGCACCCAAAACTAATGAGCACTCTCAAGAGAATTTTAACTGAAAAAATTTTAATTATTCATTGTCTTCTTATTCATTGAGTTGAGCCTCTTTATATAGGCTCTTACAAAGTGAACTTCCCCATCACAACCGATGTGGGACTAAGTTTTATAATAAAAGAAAAGGCTAAACTCAAAAATAGACTAAGGCATAAAAGATAACCAGTACTGGTATGATGTCCCCATCATTTCCCCTGGGGTGGGAGAGAGTCGACCCTGTCGAGTGAGGCCACCTTATGAAGCATCTCAATCGGGCCATGATGGTGGCCGTGACAGTGGCACTAATGCAACACATCGAGACCAAGATAGTGGAGGTGGAACTGGTCTTCATGTCGGATCGATAAAAGATGATAGTTTGATCAAGACACCAATAGCAGACTTAGCCACGTCATCCATGATGAAAATTGAAAAGAGTGCACTTTGCACCATAAGTGTCCTGATCTCTTGTGAACCTGACTCCTGTAGACATATTTGTAATGGGTCGTACACATCAGGCGATCTCAAGAAAAATGATACACTCATAGCTGCAAATGGTGGTACTAGCTTCAAAGTAGGCTCCGCTGGAAGATCTACAAGAGTCTCAACAGGGAGACCTTCAACTTTCATAGGCTGTGGGGAAACCTCTTCTTGCTGTGACACCGACTCAGCAATAACTTCTGGTCTTGGCTCTGGCTTTTCATAAACTTTTGGCTTTGGTTCTAGATTGTCATCATTTTCTGGCTCTGATTCTGGAATGTCAATAGCCTTTATCGCCTTGCTTTCTATCATCTTAACCATGCCAGCGAGGATCTCCTTACATTCAGCGACCAAATCGCTGAATTGTGGCCCCTCGAAGTATGGAGCGTACCAAGCATGAAGTTCTTGTAGGATAAGCCAATCTCGACAGTCGATATGATTATCTTCCCACCACCAATAAGTTTCTCTAGCTAACTTCATTTGAGCGTAATGACATTTCTGCGCAGGTGTCAAGGAGAAATGCCTGAAGAAATTCTCAAGATGGTTTTCCCACTTTTCATACCATCTTGATCATAAAAATCCCGAAAATACAAGAGAGCTGCATACATGTCCCTTTCAACCTCCTTTTCATCCCCATCAGTATAAATGTATTTGTCACAAAAGTAAAATCCCATGAATAAAACTCAATGCATAAAGATCAGAGGTTACCCAATAAATCTGTAGCTCGAATTGGACTCAAATTGGGCTGAAGATGTGCCAGAACACTGATTCTTTGCTGCTGGGACAGTATTGGTGCTAAATACGAGCTCGTGGAGGTCAGATCTGCTGCTCAAGTGCTATGAATCTTTGTAATGCTTCGGGGCTCAGTCACGAACCCAACGCTTCGAACAGAGCTCAAAACGGACTCCGAACGGGCGAGAAATAGACTCCGGACTGGTCGGGATAGGAGACTGTGAACAGTAACCGGATGAACAGTAATTACTGTTCATGGTGAACAGTAAATTTTTTTTTAAAATTCCTCTTTTTTTGTTTTTCCTTCTCTCTTTTTCTATTTTTTCCTTTTTTTCTGTTTTTTTTTGCAAAGTAGATTTAGATCTAGATCTATCAGTAATCTTTTTTTTCCAAAGTAGATCTAGATTTAGGATTTTTGGAAGAGAAGAAATTCGAAGGGGATTGTGACCAAAGCTCTGATACCAAATTGATGTAATAGAGGATCACAATCACTTTTGAATACAAATAAAAAAGAAAAAACTAGGGTTTTATAAGAAATAAAATGAAAAAGAGAGATTAGGGTTGGAGAAAGCACCAGATAACTTTGGGCTTCGCACCCCTTACGCAGGCTTCACACCCTTGCACCACGGGCTTCGTACCCAAAACTCGAGAGCACTCTCAAGAGAATTTTAACTGAAAATGTTTTAATTATTCATTGTCTTCTTATTCATTGAGTTGAGCCTCTTTATATAGGCTCTTACAAAGTGAACTTCCCCATCACAACCGATGTGGGACTAAGTTTTATAATAAAAGAAAAGGCTAAATTCAAAAATAGACTAAGACATAAAAGATAACCAGTACTGGTGTGATGTCCCCATCAGGAGTCCTCTGCTAGGGGCATGCTTCAAATATCGAAGTATTCAAATCATAGCATCTCCGTGACTTCTCTGTGGAGCAGATAAGAATTGACTCACCAGATTAATAGGATATGCAACATCAGGTCGAGTTACTGTAAGATAGTTTAGCTTACCCACAAGTCTCATGTATCGCCTGAATTATCTAAAAGCTCCTCCTGATTTGATAGTAGTTTGGAGTTTGCATCCATTGGCAAATCTACTGATCAACACCCTAACATACCAGCTTCTGAAAGCATGTCTAGCACATACTTTCATTGAGAGAGAAAGATCTCTTTCTTCGATCTTACTACCTCAAATGCTCAAAAATATCGCAATTGTCTTAAGTCTTTTATTTGAAACTACAGAATTTTGTTTGAAACTTCTTCTGTAGATACAATTTCAACTCAAATTTCTTGAGCATCATCACTAGTAATCACTATATCATCCATATAAATAAGCAAAAGTATTTGTTGTTCCTGATGAAGCGAAAGAAAGAATGATCTTTTTGAGAACGACGAAGCCCAAAATCTCGAACAACCGAGGCAAATCTCCCAAATCATGTTCTAGGAGACTATTTTAACACATGTAAAGATGCTTTAGGAGACTGCTTTAACTCATATAAAGATTTTCTGAGATGACAAACTTGTCAAAGACCCTCCTGAGCAACAAAATGAGGTGGTTGCCATATAAACCATTTCATCAAGAATACAATGAAGGAAGATATTTTTGATATCAAGTTGATGTAATGGTCAGTGATGGGTGGTAGTAAATGAAATGAGGAGACAAACAAAGGTTAATTCAGCCATGGGGAAGAAGGTCCTGATAATCAATATCATGCATCTGAGGATACTTTTTAGCCATCAAATGTGCTTTCAAGCGAGTTAAGGACCCATCTGGATTCAACTTTACATTATACACATTGATGACCAATTGTCCCTGGAGGAAGAGAAACAAGGTCTGAATTTCATTCTCTTTTAGAGCATCATTTTCGTGTCTGGCATCTCTCCATCTTGAGATAGAAATGGCTTATGACACATACTTGAGAACTGAGTATGAGTCTGTAGAAAAATAAAAAGTACTATATGAGGATGACAAATGAAATAAGAGACCAAATGAGATAAAAGATAAGGAATATAAGTGCATTTACCATTTTAAAGAGCAATCGGAAGGTCAATATCAGAAATATCAGAATTAAAATTAGAAAGAAGAGGAACTGGAGTAACATCACCAGAGAGTAAAATATTCTCACCAGATCGTGAAGTAGAAACTGGAACAACAGATGATGGTGGCACAATGAAGGTGCGTCTTGTATAGACTTGGTTGGTTCTCTATGTTTAGGAGGCAATGTGACTTGATCTGTAATGTCTAATGATGCAGTATTATGAACCGAACGTTCTTGAACTAAAAAAAAAATATAAATATCTTCATAACACTCAGAGGAATGAGACTCACTGTTAAAGAGTGGCTTAGACTCAAAGAATGTGACATCAGTAAAGATTATAAAACGGTTTAGCTATAGACAATAACACTTATATCCTTTTTGAGTACGTGAATATTCAAGAAACACACTTTAATGGCACGAGGATCTACTATGGAGATCAATATTATGTACAAAACATATAGATCCAAACACTTTGGGGGTAAAAGGAACAAGTCATTATGTGGACAGAGGGCCTGTTTGTTTCGTTGCAAAACGTCGCAAGTCGTAAGTCGTAAAATGAGAATGGAAAAAGTGAACTGTAGCAGAGAAAATATATTGTGTTTTACGGTGTTTGGTTGATAAAGTGAAGTGTAAATGGAAAAGTATATTGTGTTTTACGGTGTTTGGTTGATAAAGTGAAAGTGTAAATGGTAAAGTATATTGTGTTTTACGGTGTTTGGTTGGTAATGTAAAAGTGTAAGTGAAAAAGTTGACCACAAAATTAACTGTAGCAGTGATTTAAATATTATAAATACTATTAAATTAAATCTACTATTGCAAATTAAATTGTATTAATAAATTTGAGATAAAAAATTAATAATCTTAATATTTTATTTATAACAATAATATTAATAAAATATTAGTATAAATAGAAAAATATTAACTAAATAAATAATATAAAATTTTAAGAAAATCTAAAGAACATTAATAAAATTTTAAGAATACTAATAAAATATAAATATTAAAAAATCTTACAAAAATAATAAAATATAGTTATAATATTATAATATTAAAAATACTTGAAAATTATTATAATATAAATTTATTGTAATATTATAGAAATATAAAATTAACAAAGTAAAATATAATTATAATTTAATAATAAATTATCATTATAGTATTATTATACTGAATTATTATTACAATATTAACATAATAAAATTTTAATATAATAATAAAATATATTATGATATTAATAAAGTAATTTTTTATATTAAAAAATAAATAATTAAATATAGTAAAGTATAATATTGTTATATTAATAAAATATTAACTCTAAATAAAATAATAAAAATGGAATAAGTATTAATAAAATAATAAAGTATTAAATAAAATATTAAATTAAAATATTAAATATTAAATATTAAAACAATAAAAAAATTAAAGGTTAAAAATATAAAATAATTAAATAATTAAATAAGAAATTGAACACTATTTAAATATTAAATATTTAATAATATTAAATTATATATTGATTATCAAGTAACTGTTTTGAACTATAAATGTATTACAAGTGAGAGTTACATGACCACAAAATTAACTGTAGCAACTGCAAGTAGGAAAATATGAGTGTAAAAGTGAGATTTAGATGACCACAAATTTAACTGTAGCAACTGCAAGTGGGAAAAGAAGAGTTGCATTTTGCAACTTGTTTTTCAGCGAAACAAACAACGGAAAATGGAAAAGAAGTTTTACGACTTGCGTTTTGCGGCGAAACAAACACGCCCATAGAGCTGAGTATGAAATCTGACGGTCTAGAATAGATGATGGCATGCGATTAATCAAATAACATGCAAAATTGTATCCAAAATCTGTTTAGGAACCCCGTATGTAAATTAGCAATGTTCGTGCAACCTCAAGCAAATATTGATTTTTACGTTGAACAGCACCATTCTGCTGAGGGGTAAATGAACAAGAGATGCACAATATCATGTTGAGATATGAAGTTTGAAAAACATGAACTAAATAAATTCTTTACACTATCAGTTCTCAATATTTTTATAGAGGTATTAAATTGATTCTTCACTTCTGACCAAAAATTTGAAAGATAAAAAACACTTCAGAATGATTTTCATTAAATATATCAAAGTGACTCGAGAATAATCATCCACAAAAATTATAAAATACTTGAAACCATGTTTTGACGTTATTGGACGATACCTCATACATCCGAATGAACTAAAGAAACAAGTTAGCTTTGTTATTGACTCTATCAGAATAAAGCATACGATGATGCTTACCTAGTTGACATGACTCACACAATCTAAAGTAGGAACTAAAAGTTTTAAAACTTGTAAAGATAGATGTCCTAACCGACAATGCTGATTAAAGCAGATATAGAACTAGAACATGCTATCAGTTAGAATTCAAGTCCAGATAATACAATCTGTCACACTCATGCCATGTGCCAAGTATCTTCGTGTTTCAAGATCTTGAAATACACAATATATGATAAAGAATGTCATTGAGCAATTTAAGGATCTGGTAAACCTACTTATTGATAACAAATTAAAGAAAAACTTCAAAACATAAAGCACAAATGATAAGATAATTATGATGAAGCATTGATAATACCTATACCTTGTATAGAGGATAGAACCATCTACCAATGTCACTGATGGATAAAAGAACTAGAATCAAGAGATGACAATATATTTTGGTTTCTATTCGTGATTTGAAGTTTCTGAATCTATAATCCACGTGCATGGAGAAGATGATGTAAGACAAGTTGTAGCCAAAGTAGTTGTAGAGGAGGAAGATGATATCTGGACAGCTTAAAATTGCTAAAATATCTGAAACTGTTGAAATTGCTAAGCAAGTTGTTTAGAAGATAATTTTTCTGCAGCCTAAGACATTTGAAACATTTGAAACTGTTGAAACATCTTGAACTGCTGGTGTGTACTCTTTTTCGTGCGCTTGAACTCTCTTCTGAAATTGATCCTCTCCTCGATCAAAATACCAAAAAAAATGATCCTCCATTGTGATCTAAATATGCCAAAATACCGAAGCAAACGATCCTCTATCCGGATCTAACACCCAATAAATAACCCAAACAAACTATTCTCCCTCGGGATCTAACACCCAATAAATAACACCCAATAAATAACATTTTTTACAGATCTGAAATGAGATCATATTTAAGATCATGTTTAATCTGGAGAAGGAGAAAAGAAAAATAAAGAACAAAAACGGAGAAGATGTCGATGATGATCTCGGCGATGGCGAGCGTAGATGATGATGGTCAAAAGATCGAAAACCCTAGGGCTCTGATACCATGAGAAGATTTAGATTATAAAAATTAGTGAGGTGATGAGTTCTCTCTTTGTACTCTTATTATTTATAGGCTAATATAATTACAACTTAATATGACTCCTAATATCATGTAGCAATATGACTCCTAACTAAGTAAAAAAATCCTAATTTATAATGACACCTAAATACATAATCACTTCTTATTATATGTCTATTCTTGAGAATTTTGGCCATAGATTCTGTTTTTCTCAAGGATTGGGGCCATTGGGTCAATCCCCAAGAATAGCCTGTCTTTGTTTCAATAGGGTTTTTCACATCTAAATAATTCGGAGGATAGGAATCTCAAGAACGGTGCTAATCCTCTACATGCTCCAGGGCTACTTTTGTTCGACGTAATGTGTTGTCATAATGATGTGTTTTTTTTTTTCCTTTGCTCTCATGCGATCAGAGAGTGACGGGACCATTCTAGGTGCAACTAGCTCTAAGGTTCATTTTTCCCGATTAGGGTTGATCTTGAGTTTCAACTTTGACCAAGTAATGTATGAAGACGGATGATGATCTCCAATTGTTGAAAATAGTGATAGCATGAAGCATAGTGCTCCAACTCCTAATAGCTAAAAGCATAAAAGTGTAGCGCAAAGCATAAGCTACATGGTTTTTTATTGAAAAATATAAAATTGTCCCATGTAAAGATAATAAATAGAAAAAATTAAAAAAAATTAAAACACCACCACATTTATTTTTAATATATAAAAATAATACTAAAACAACACCACATATATAAAAACAGAAAAATACAATGTATAAAATCAATACTAACCCACAATGTCCATAACCCAACAAAGTATCCAACATCTAACAAAAACTATAATGAAAAAACTCACGTAATATACATCAATTTTCGTTGTTGAAAATTGAGGAATGTGAAAGTGGAAAAGTGGCTGCTGAGGTTTCGTAATCAGCCTCGCCAGTGTTGGTTTAGGCTCACTGGTGTTGATCAATATTAAAGAGGATATTTTTCAAATTTTAGAGATCTCTCGGCAAAAGCTTAGGACTTGTCATCAAAGTATAAGACTCACATATGGTCTTTGAGGTTTTCTTGTAATCTCTCATGAATCAAGAGAGAAGAAAGTCCTATGTCATTGGTTTAAACAGTAAGAATGCCCTCAACTCATCCAGTTAAGTAACAAGAAAAAGATTAAAATATTGTAGCATACCTATGCTATGGAAAAACGAATAATGTAAGCTATTTTAAAATAGCGGTTCAGCTAAATTGTTTCTCAGCTATTTTAAGCGCTACGTAGCATATAAGGAGGGCTTTGCTACAAAGAAAACTTTTTTAGGCTACGAAGCAAGCTTTTTTTAACATCGCCTTCCCCCTATCCCTCTCTCATTTTTTTTATTTAATAAAAAAATAAGTAAAACGAGTTGAAATATATTGTTCTTCTTGAGGAGAGGTTGTAGATCAGGACGAGGTTTATTACAATGAAAATTTTGTATTATTATGAAATTATAATTTCCATCATTACTATTTTAGTTTCATCAATACTTTAGAATTTTATACTTTGGATGAGAAATTGATTTCATAAAATTTTCAATTGATATCTGTGTTTCATCAATCATCATGATGAGAAATCAAGTTTTATCGGTATTTGAATTTTAATTCATAAACATTGACCTCTAGGTGGACTTTTTATTTACCAAGTTCTATTGAATGTTAATCTGACATTTTTCTGAAAACAGTGTTGTTAATTATCAGACTTCACTTGGAAACAATCTTGTTCTATTGGTATGTACATGTATATGTAATTCAGCAATCACAGGTAAATAGTCATATTTAAAGAATTAATTAGCATAATATTAGAATGTAATGTAGTTGAAACAGAGAGGATATGGCTAGTTTTGCTTGTTAATTTCACCTTGCTATTAAGAAAGACAAAAATAAATATGAATTATGAATATTCTTTAATTCAATTTTATTTTAGAATATAACATCACACATCACTTACTCTTCAAATTAACCTTCTCCAGGGTTGAACTAGATTTGTTCCTGTGGTCCTTATCATTCAGCCGCAAATTCTCGCCTTTTTTTTCCTTTGGGTCCAACTCAAAGCTCATGTTTCCTAATTGATCAACATGAAAGGCAACTATTGTGCACAGTATTTTTCTTGAAAAACTTAATCTCTCGGTCCCTAAAGGCTGTTGTTAAAGTGGTGGTCATGATATTGACCGGCTCCGTACACAATTCTCATAATTTGCATCTTCTTTAAGCTCGAATTTTTTGCTTCCCCTGAACACATCATATGCATCTTTTATGAGTTCCTTTTACCTTTTTCATCCTCTATTGCTCAATGTGTGTCGTTATTCTCTTGCAAGATGGCATTTTCCAGCAATTGATAAGGGCTAGTGGTCTTCTTTTTTTTACCCACCTCTGATGCCAAAAGATGAGCAATCAATGTTCTTGAGCCATTGGTGATCCAGAGGTTGAAAATCACTGTGCCTTCTCAACTTGACTAACTTTTTGTCATGCTCTTTATCCTTCTGAACTCTTGACTGTGACCAGCTGCTTTCAGATTTGATAACCCAGTCAGTCTTAGTGTCCAACTTCCAGGACACCACTGGACACCTACTCCAAGTCTGCCTTTGCAGTCGATCGGAAGAATACTCATGTATCAATCGGAGTCATGCCCCTTTTCAAAGTGAGCAACTGAAGGTGAAAATGCCGCTTCCACTGATTAGGAAGTGGGGGTTGACAATTGCTTCATGGTCCCAAGTAATCTTGCCCATCCACATTGCACATCCCATTAAATATCTGCACTCCCTTTAACTTGAGAGGAATGAAATCAAACCTTGGAGGCTGTTGGAAATGTCTTTTTGAGAAACTTAACCAAACTGCAAATCTGCTCTCTGTTCCTTGGGATCTAGATTGCGTTAATAAGCATACACCTTGATCTTTGATTCTTGATTCCTCAGACTAGGCACAATGTAGAATTGATCATAATGTCGAGATGGAAGTGACATCAACCAATCTGGGCAGGACAGGTATTGCATACTACTTTCCTACGGCATCGATGATGAACTTTGGTCCTTGTTTGATTCAGATCATTGAAAAACAGTCTGTAGCATGCCCTTCATACCTGAGTTCTTTCTTGTGGGAGGAGTTCCTCTCGGCGTTGACAAAGTTTCTTAACCATGGTTTCAAATCTTGGTAGCGGTACCGGTATCGGTATCGGTATTGGGCTAATGGGTTTTTAGTATCAATATCGGTTATTAATATCGGCCATATCGGTTATATAGGCCCTGATATGCCGATATTATAGTTAATAATATCATATCGGGTACCTTAAAACCCAATACAATATTGCTGAGATATATCAAAATCGGCCGATATTTGAAGCCGCGTCCTTAACCTTTTTCTTTTGAAAGAGAAATAAAACAAAAGAAAAGAACTGCATAGGAGCCCTGGTAGCAAAATGACATTTTAAATGCCATTACTTTTCTGTTATTCAGTGTCTATGGTTATAGTTTTCTTTGTGATGTTATGCAACGTATATTTGATGCTTAGAAAGAAATAAGAAACATTGGCAACATGAATTTCTGGAATAATTTCCTGATCATACCTAACACTATGTTGATAGTTCTCTCAAATGATCAATTGCCAGCGTGCACTAAGAAGAATTCGGGAAAAGAGGTATAGATGTCTGTTAACCTGCTGATTAAAAAAAAACAGTAAATGAATATATAATTAAACTATGAAATTGAGCTTATTTTAGCTGTTGAATTATTATTAACATCTGATGCTGGTATCAGGTGCACCTGGAGCTTCTGTACTGTCCTTTTGGCATGGAGAATGGGTTAATTAACCCTTTTGCTGATCAGAACTCAATGACTTCTTTGGAGAAAGTTCTCAAGACCGAGAGAAATGGAACCGAGGTTGCTGATGTTGGCAGGACAATGACAAGGAAGAAGGATATCATTATGAGAGGGGTTCTTTCTGTAACAGTTATATCTGCAGAAGATTTACCTGCAATGGATGTCATGGGCAAGGCTGATCCGTATGTTGTGCTAAGCATGAAGAAGACAGCAACAAAGTATAAGACAAGGGTAGGTCCTGAACCCCAAGAAACTTTGAACCTGTTTATTTTCTTATTTAATCGCACAATGGTGTGCATGCCTTATGCAGGTCGTGAATGAGAGTTTGAATCCTGCCTGGAATCAGACTTTTGACTTTGTAGTGGAAGATGTACTCCATGATATGCTTATTTTGGAAGTTTGGGATCATGATACATTTGGGAAGGTCTGTATCCTTAACCCTTGGATATTTTTCTTGATAACAAATAAATGTATGCTAACATATTACCACAATGTGTTCCAGTAAATAATAGAAAATCCACTATTAGTCTCCTTCCTTCTTGTTGATACTGTAAAAATGAGTTCCCTCATGATGCACGGGTGACCTTCCTACCTTAAATAGCCAAGGAATTTCCTCTGTGACAGGAAGGTGTTTCTTTCAATATTCTAGGTTCCTATTTGATGGTATAGATGGATAATTTTATGATTTATTGTTCACATAATAAACCATGTTGCGAGAATATGTTAGAACCCATTGGCAACTTTATACGATCACTACAATCTTGGTGACATGGTAAAACATTTGGTTTAAGTCATTGGAAATAATTATATTTACAAATCTTATTCATGATGTTAGGATTACATTGGGAGATGTATCATGACGCTAACAAGGGTCGTAATGGACGAGGAATACGAGGATAGCTTCCCCTTAGATGGGGCTAAGTCTGGGAAGCTGAATTTGCGTCTCAAGTGGGCCCCACAGCCAATTTATCGGGAATCATGATTGGGGGAAGCTTTGTTTTTTTTAATTTTTAAAAGCAAATATTGAGCAAACAATTCGGTTCAAATCTCCCAGGTATATTCCAATTACAGAAGCTGTGAAATAAGCTGACAATTGCTTGTTGTAAAATTAGCTGGCTCAGCTACAATTTGTCATTTGAAGTTGAGCTTATTGTAGAATATTGTATGCATGCATATTTTTAATGTGTAGAAGTTGTAAAACCACATATAGGAGAATGTTTGTTGATGCAGAAGAAAGAACTAGACAAATAGGAGTACACCCTTTGTTTACTGTCAAAATTTCTCTCTCTCTCTTAAGCTTTTGAATGAATGGTTTTCAATACAAGAAGCTTTCTTTTTCTTCGACAAGTTGGTTGTGATTGCTCTCTCCAACTCAGCTGTGCCTCTTCGAGCCAATGGAAAAGAGTCGGATGATTCTGTTCTTTCGCCCCTGTATGTCAGTAGCATAAAACATCTGTGATACTGTCACGCCCCGCTTCCCAAAATACACAAGATTGGTACGTGACAAGATTCGGCGACGTATTCTGAATTAAAATACGCTAAGCCTCAATGTAGTAAATCAAAACATAAAGTTCACAATTTATTCCAGCATTCAAAAACAAGTACAATAATGTCTTGAAAGTTCATTTATTATAAACATAACAAGAATGAAAGCAAAAATACTAAGGAGCCTCACAAACTGAAACTGCTGATGGTCTACTGAAGATCTGCAACGCGCTCAAAGTACTCCTGGTCCTGCAAAGTGCTCAGATCTGAATCTGAGCATAGCAAACTCAGGGTCGTCAATAAGCGACCTAGTGAGTGGTAAAATAAAAAGGGGAAGATGCACATGCATGTAATGTAAAAGCATATGAAAAGAAAATATACATGATAAGAGTGAACAACATGCCAACAAGAAATAAATAATAGCTAAACAAGTCAGCGATATAATCAAAGGTACCTCAGGTCATGAATATGATCAATGTCTATAATAACATGCAAGTTAGAATGTCAAGTTCAGTTTATAGTATCATTATAAGAATTCAGTTTTCATTATTAATTATGTCAGCGAACACCAATTGTCACATGTAATAGACGCATCCCATACTACGCCTATTACACGTGCCAATCGAGGTCCTCACTTATTGAAACAGATCGGTTAGAGACATTGTCTGTGTTTTAGGTGGGTCCCGTGCATACCCGGGACCACGGCCCAGACTCCTGGCGCTGAACCAGGACCTACCGCCACGTAGTCAGGAACATGTAAACAGGAACAGGTACATGTATAACATGTATAACATGAACAGGAAACATGACGGGGTGCCAGTCACCCCACGGGAACCCTGCAGTGGAACCCTCTTTCGGCTGCGCAACCTAAATCCTAGGTCCACCCAAAATACAGACGCTGTCTCCTCCATCAATCTCCCCAATCCCAGTGTAAGTT
The DNA here is from genome assembly GCA_038442645.1 of Agave tequilana. Taxonomy (NCBI): domain Eukaryota; kingdom Viridiplantae; phylum Streptophyta; class Magnoliopsida; order Asparagales; family Asparagaceae; genus Agave; species Agave tequilana. Next base: position 89,584 of record JAVJIF010016670.1, read on the forward strand.
ATTTAATTTAGTTATCAAGATTATTAATGTACATGTTACCTAAATCTACTGGGATAACTCGGTGATGATGACGGTAACCACATAGCAATGAAAATCGTGATACATGTATAACAGGATATGTATGGCGGCGAACATGATAAACAGGATGAGATGGTTACCGTCTAATAATATTTTTCCCAGTAGTTAGATAACATGAACATGATGGTCATAAATGTCATTCAGGTGTGTCATAGTAGTAAAGTCCTAACCGGTGTCATGTAGTGATCAAGGAGATCCATTATCAATAACAAATGTGCTTAGTTGCATACATGAATACATAAACATGCTACAAATGATACATGCAAATAATTCATGAAATAATAAAATTTCTAAGTACTAGCACATTAGTTTAAACAACATAATTAGATAAGTAGATAAAATCCTTCTTTACAAGACTTCTTGTGAGCTGAAGGAGAAAAAGCACTCACCTGCGGTAGATCTCAATCCAAAGCACTGCCAAATCCTAGAATCCCGGAAAATCTACACAATATATTTCAATAGAAATTGTTAGGATTTTTTTATTTATTTAATCCTTATTAATTAACTTAAGGTTGAGAGTATGATCCTATGAATTACATGAACTTAATAGGTTTAATTTACTAAATTTTAAATTCTCCATTATTGGGTTTTCAAAACTTTTTAACATTAAACTTTTTTAACGGTTCGAATTTGCCATTTAGCAAAACTGACTTTAAAGGGGATAATTTGATTTAATTTATGTTGATATTTTTCTGAAAATTTTATCATGAAAAGTAGAGACAGTGTAGACTGTTATTTATATTTTTCTCTATTTTTCTGACATTTTTAACTAATTATTTTAATTATTTTTCTGCAGGTTTACAAGTCTGGAATTTTCTGTTGGGTCGGGTTTTGTTGTACGGGTGTGGATCCAGAAGAGTACAGCCCATACAAAAACTGGGCTGAAATTAACTAATGGGCCTATGTTAAATTTTTTTATTTTTTTATTTAATTAACAGGGCCTTTGGGCCCTGGCTATAGCCCAGGCGGCCTTGACCGGGCCAAGCCAGGCCGGTTCTGGCCCAGCCAGGCCAGGCCAGGCTTGGCCTGGATAAAATTTTTTTTTTTTTTTTTTAAAGGAGCCCAAATCTGCATAGATAAGGTTGTATTAGGCTTCAACGTCCCCCCACTCTCCAGCCCAATATCACACACATTTGTATGGATAAAGATTGTGTTAGGGTTCAAAATCAAAGGTATAGCGCGCGCGCGCACACACAAATAATTATAGAAAAGACACTACACATATCTAAAACATTTTAATGTCAAAAATAATTGTACCAACACTAAGAAATAACCAGTAAACATAAATTACTTAGAAATTATTTGAATTTTTATATTATAAAGTTATGATATATAATATATGTACTGTCAACAGATAATTAGATTATAGGTTATTATTTCCATGGTCACTACATTGACCCATGCATGAGATTGAGACCACAATGAATGATAACATCAATTATGACATCATATTTCTAAGAGTTAGTTACTTAGATATGGGTGAAATTACGATTGTAGAGAATAGGCCCAGTGGATGGAGCCTGGAGGAAATAAGGGTGAGCTATACGTTAAGGTTTGATTTAAATAGCAAAGGAAAAAGAATACTTAGGAAATAGATAACAATGATACTTGTGATTTCATTAGCCACTTGAACAATATGATAAGACAAATATATGATGAGGAAATCTTATCTCTGCACAAGTAAAACATAAAATAATAAAAATGTTTTAAATATGTGATTTTGAAAGACGACAACTTTCATGTTAGCTAGTTGGTTAGTTGGACAGGTTGATGAGGATAACAATGAGAAGAATGTGGAAGTGGATAGATTAAAAGTTGCATTCAAGAGAATTGTGATCATGGAAGGGGATAAAAATCCAGAACGAGTGAGGGGCATGAATACAATACTAACAATGTAGTTGAGATTAATATCCACAAGATTTTTATATAATCAATTAAAATTCTTTATAAGAAATTTTGACAGGTAGAATTGAAATTATCACAACTGGTACTCTCATAATAAAGTTCTCTATGTGGAAAGTCAATTTTATATTTCAGTCGCAAATTTTTTTGATAGAAGGAAATTCATAGAAAGTATTTCAAAAATGTGTCATAGGCAAACATAACCAGAAAGGACAAAAGCTATTTCCCAAAACCTATTGAGGAGACGAATGAGGTATAACCAACTATTATAGCCAAATTCTATTCTGAAGTCATTAGGGCAAATATCCTATACAAATTCATACTATTCTTTTTTTATTATTATGAATTTTCAGTTTCATAAAAAGTACTTTAAATCATGATACGTTCTTAGGATTTAATTCATAAAAATTAACTATTTACTTACTTGGATTTAGCCTGCTTCTAAATCTCCACGCCTCCTTCTCAATCTTCACGCCTCGGAACCGTTCTCCGTCACGATCAGCTCCAACTCCAATTCCAACTCTAAGGGGGGTGAACAGATGAGAGATGATGGGCTAGGAGTTCTTTCTGCTTGTTGCTCTTATTTTTATTTTTAACGGAGGGAAGAGAAGAAGGTTACCGATAAAATCTTTTAGGATTTTTAGAAATCAGGTTGTTAAGATGTGAATCTAAGTTGATAAGGTAAGATATTCCTAAAGATCTCTTGAGATCTTATAGTTAGATATTTAAATCTTAAATTGAGGTTGTTTAAAATATTTTAGCCCTCCTACTTAACCACACGCCAATGTGGCATTATGGTTAAGGCATTTGGACTAGGTACAAAGGAGTCGAGTTCGAAACTTGATATAAACATATATATATATTTATTTTATTATTATTATTATTTTTTTCATTTTAGGCATAAAAATAAGAGTATTACAGATACAACCGATTCGTAGCGAACAATTTATTTGGCCAAATTGAAAGACATCATGTTCATGTTTGTCTTGTATTCTCTGCCTTGTGGGCATATGCACTGCAAAGATACTGATTGGAAATTTGTTGGTGTAAGCTTCTGAGATTGTTCTGGGTGAACAAGTTGCCCTTGTTAGATTTGCTATCAGTCTAGTGATTCTCTCCCTCCTTTTGTACCAAATTTGCTCATTTGGGTCTCGGCCACAATGATGCTGCCAACAACATGTTGGGTCTTGTCTCTTCCCCTCATTGTTCAGAGCTTGTGAAAAGGGCAAATTCAAGAGCCTTTAATGAGTGCTTTTGAGACTCAACCAGTCATGCTATTCCTTTCTCTTTTTGTCTCTATTTTGGGCATCACTTTTTGGTTTTGAGACTCAAAAGTGAGGAAGTGCAACATCACAATTGAAGAGAGAGAGAGAGAGAGAGGGAGGGGGGGGAGAGAGAGAGAGAGAGAGAGAGAGAGAGAGAGAGCATTACATGACAAAGTCCAGTTCCTTTTTTTCTCCCTTATTTGGCAAAAAGCTATCCTAAATGTCTACATATTGAGACCAGGTTGAAAACAGAGATGGAGAAAAAGTGAAAAGTGAAACAGGATAAGAGGGGGCATTTAGGAAGCATCATCATTCATCATAGATTCATACTATTATGACCCCTGCTGAAATATATGCAAAAAATCATCAATTTGATTGTGCATATTTGTAGGGCATGTTTGGATTATAAAAAGTTGGGTGGAAAAGATGGTTAAAGTGGGCTTCACTGTCAGTTTTCCAACCCATCAGCAAATCCCGTTTGTTTTGCAAAAATTAGAAAAGCAAGAAAAAGACATTGACGTTGGCAAAACATCAGCGTTTTCCCTTTTCTCTTTTCCTGCAAAATCAGTGGAAAGAGTTGGAAAATTGTGTGCTCTACTGTCAATTTTCCAGTCTTTTTTCTATCTGCCAAACAGACCCTTAACAAATGTTATAATCTGTAGTTTTTTACAGCCTCCTGAGAGAGTTGATGTCATGTTGACTGACTTTCAATACTTTGTGGAAGAATCATGCTTTTCTCAATACCCTTTTTGGACTCAAGTGAGCCCAAAAAGAAAAGGAAATGTGGAGCCTTGTCTCAAATTACTCATGTGTATAATGCAGAGAAAGCTCGGTATGTGTATTTTTTTTTTCCCAGTATTTGTTCATCAAAAAAAAAAAATCCACTAAACAGTATTTGTAGCCTGTACTGTACATTACTTGTGGGACCCACCAACATCTGCTGCTCAAAGTTGAGCTGTTCTGCTGAGTTGTGCAATGCTCAGTCTCTTGCTTCTTGCTGCTGCTCACGCAAAAGAAACGAGGCAGTGAAGGAACATCAAAATTCAACCAGAACCCTCTTCTTGTTATGGTGTCAAAGCTTTTAAATGTCAATCTGGAATCAATCAAACACATCCAACTTGAACCCTGGACCCATGCATTCCTTAAAAATTGAAACTAAATTGAGATCAATGCTGTAATCAATAACACTACCAATCTCTGATTGGCCTGTCAGATCTCTGACTAACATCAACAAGAGGCCCTCTCCCTTGTCCTGACTCTCTCTCTCTCTCTCTCTCTCTAGCTTGCCAGCTTCACTTCTTCAATGCACTCCGTACGTAGTGATGAGCAACAGGATACAATACATACATCTCTCACTCAAATATATTCACTGCCATCCTCTCTCCTTGGTCTAAATTCTCAATGGCCACCGATCAAATATTAACGTGCAGCACTGTCGGTGACGTTCAGGCCAACGCCACCTTCGTCCAGGCCGAGCCCTGGGCCTTCAAGGAGGTGGTGCAGATGCTGACTGGGGCCCCACCCAACACACCAAAACCACCACCTCCTCCTCCTCCGTCAGATTACTACTTCAGGAGGCCGAAGCTGCAGGAGCGGAGGGCCCCGGCCCCGGCCAAGCTGGAGCTCAACCTGCAGCAGCAGAGCCCAATGCCAATGCCAATGCCAATGCCAATGCCTGCCTACAAATATTGTCATGGTTTCTGCTATCATCATCATCATCAACAGTGCCACTACATTCTGGGGTCCCCTGTCTCCACCATGGATTCTTGCTTTGTTCTCTCATCTCCGAGCCCGACTGCAGCTGCTGCTTCTTCTCTGAACTTGGTATTGTCGAATGATGATGAGGAAGAGAGAGCGATTGCGGAGAGGGGGTTTTATCTGCACCCTTCCCCCAGGGACAACAACTGTGAAGACGATCGTCAACCTCCCAAGTTACTCCCTTTGTTTCCCTTAACTTCTCCAAAGGATGCAAAATAGCATTACTCTCTCTCTCTCTCTCTCTCTCTCTCTCTCTCTCTCTCTCTCACATATTTTAAATTTAGCTAGTTTTCTGCGTTGCTTGTTTTTCCCCTCTTCTCTTTGAACCGTTAGTAAATTAAAGATGTTTTTTTTTTATCTCCCTCTTCTTCAATGCATGACCAATATTGTGACAGCATGTGGGTTTCTTTTATGCTTCTCACTTCATTCAGTTATTATCACAGAACTTAATTTGTTTCTGATTCTGTGAGTCACAGTTAGGAGTAATGAATTCTTGTTTACACACAATGTAGAAGTGGAATTTCTTTCACTCTCTCTCTCTCTCTCTTTTTCAAATGTAATTAATCACATAACGATCTCGCGACACAGTGATGTGACTCGAATCCTCTCGTTCAATCATGTTGTCAGGTATCAATCGAACAATTGCAACAATTAATAAAGAAGCGTTTTTTTTTTCCTCCTCCTTTTGTTTTGCTCTGTTTTCTATTGAATTTTTCCCCCAAGCTCTAAAAGGAAAAGGAAAAAAAAAGAAAAAAAAAGAAGACAATTGATCAATAAATTTTGCTTCAGTTGACTTTTGTTGTTAAGGTAATTAAATTCGGGTAACAAATTAATGTAATGTGATGCCCTATTGGCTATTGAAAGCATTTCGATGCACATTAAAAGACAACTTATTTTGTCGAACCATTTAGGTTAATAATTCGAAATTCTTTTTCCATATTTGTCTCTTGGACATTGTTATCGAATTGCTATTGACATCTAATGTCAACAAGGACCGTGTGTTGGAAGATAAAAGCTTATGACTTAGTATATTAACTAGTATACTGTCACTGTCGGTGGAAAACTGACCGATCGGTCAGGAAGAGCATGAGGGGAAGAGAAAAGAGGAAGAAGGAGGAAAAGCTAAGAGAGGAAGAAGAATGAGGGGATCGACGCTTCTCTCCCTCGCGGATGAAGACTGACAGACAGATGAACGGATAAACAAACTTTCTATGTGAGTCACGGGAGAAAACCTCTCTCTGGTCGGTTTTGATTACAATCAATTTTAATATAGGTTAATATTTTATCTTGCTGCTTATGTATGACATGACCGAATTGTCTAAATTTTGGTGTGTTGTCTACTTTCTTTTTGTTAGGTATATTCTTTTTTTTATATTTGTCATCTCTTGTATTTGAAGAAAATGGCTGATCATATTTCTTTATTTCTGAGAACAAAATGTTTCATTCAGTTCTTACTAATGAAGTGTGGCGAGGTCTTTGCCCCGCTTTTCCATCTCAAGAAAGAAAAAAAGGAAAAAGAAAAGAAAAGGAAGCTCTAGTTTATGCACTAAAGAAGAACTCAAAGCTTGTTGGGGTGGCTGTATATGAATAATATAAATCATATTTCAGCATATAACCAATCATATTAATGCGAACAACAACTAATTAGTGTCCTCTATTAAGGGATATGGGTCTGCAATACAAATGAGAGAATGATTTGGCAGAGGCTCAAAGTTTCTCTCTGTGAATGGGGCTTATGTACACATTACATGAACATATATTGCATATGCCTAATATCTATACAAGGTACACACAAGCGGCATTTTACTTTATCCCCTTGTGAGAGGTCGTGAATTCGAATCTCCCTATCCGTGATGGGCGAGAGGATTTGATGCAGACATCATGAAGTCAAAGCCGCCGAAGAAAAATTCAAAACCATGGCGCATCTATCATTGATGAAGATTCAAGCGCACCACAACAATTTAGTTCTAAGAAGGAACTTCTATTTGGTTCTAAAAGAAGTTTCGTAATGGGATTTTTATTTTTTGATTTTTAGTTAAGTAGGATTTATGGTTTCCTTTTCATTTAAGTTTTTTTTAATAGATTTTTGACTTCTTTTAGGAGTTTGATTATGTAATCCAAATAAAAGTAGGAAAGTATACAGCCTACCTTCATGTATTCACTTTTTAATGAAAATTTGCTATTCTCTTTGTGAGTGATTTGGATGATGAATCATCTTTCTGATAGTGGTGAGATCTCCTATTAGACCCTAATTAATTGTGAGATGTCCTAATTAGTTTATCGGTTACTATAATTCTATTTTCCCTCTCTCGATTTATCTACAACAAATTTCTTCTCTCTAAATGTGCTGTCAAATCCTTCTCTCTCCGTCTACAGCCGACCTCGATGCTTATTGTTCCCCTCTTCCTTGTCGTTGAAGTCAAGGCCATCCAGTCTTCTCCAAGTCACCAAAATCAGACAGAAAACATATTTGCACGAGCAGAATTTAGCCACTGGCAAGCTAACTTATTCAGACCATAACTCACTTATCCAGAATCTAAACATGAATCGTTCAAAGAGTTGAATTCGTAATAGAAAGAACTACACGACTACAAAATATCAGAGCAAGAAAACATAGAAAATCGTATTTATTCACAAGTAAGCAAGAGGTACAATTTCAAGTTATAAATATTTATTTACAAGTTTGATATTACATCTCTGATTGCTTATCATCCTTGATCATTATCCACATAAATTGTAAGCGTGTGAAACTGCTTTGCTTTGTAATTCCAGTAGGTTCTTTATTGATCATCGAATTTGATAATCTGCATAACCTTAAGCATAATCGTAACTTAATATTTGAAATAGATTAAACAATTGCATGCTAAAAAACATTATTTATATTAACTATTTTAATCTGCTCCTACTAATGATCGTTCTTATTAGTGAAATATTTTATCTTTAGCTTCCACACACGTGCACATTTCACATCATGATTTTTCAAATTAAAATTTACAGGTGCACTAAGAGACGTATTACAGTAGGCTCGACTAGCGGTTCGTGGAGGCTCACTTACGACATATGAAGGCTGTGTACGGAGGCTACTAGCAGTTATGTGGAGGCTCTTATTGTGATTTATGGGGGTGCACCGGACGTAAACTCGACTAGCGATTGGTGGAGGTACACTCACGGAGTACAAAAATTGCATATGGAGGCTCTTGTTGTGATTCATGGGTGTGCATTGGGCGTAGTATGATGTAAGCCTACAGGGCTTTCTCAAAAAATCTACACGGGGCACAAAATCATATATTCAAGGTACACATATGATGCACATGCTTAATATTTATACAAGGTATAGAATCCTTTATATAGGGGTAAATGGCAGAAGACAATAGCATATATTGCACATACCTAATATCTCGGAGTTCTGAGCTTTGGTGAAGTGATCGACATGTAGTAGCTTAGAAGGAACACATGTTAATGAGATCAATGCAGTCTTCAAATAATTATAGCACATAGAATGACAATCTAAATGTGTTTAATGCACTCGTGAAACACTGGATTGCTGGAAAATCTTTATGAGCCTTTGATTGTCACAGTGAAGAATGGTGCAAGAAGAATAAACCCCAGCTCTTGAATTAGTCATTGTAGCCAAACAATCTCAAAAATAACATAGGAATAGGTCTATATTTGGCATAGACACTAGATTTTGAGACTACACTTCACTTCTTCATATGTCATGAAATAAGCAAGCGATACTCAGTCTTGGAAACATGTACTATATCATGATGTAAGAAGTAGAAGAAATGTGAATAAATAAGGTTTATACACATTACATGAACATATGATGCACATGCCTAACATCTATGCAAAGTATAACAAACACACACACACACACACACACACACACACACACACACACACACACACAAGGTAAGCATATAATATATATGTCAAATATCTATAGGTATAGAGTTATCTACATACTGGAAGAAGATTATAGCATATATTGCACATACCTAATATCTCAGCATTTGACAAGTACAAAGGATCAACCCATATGTTGCACATAGGCTCGACTTGTTCTCTTCGGAGAGATTCTTTAGCCTTCTGTTGCATGTCATTGCCTCGAGGTTATGATGATCCATATACACTTTCCCTTCAATGATATGTAGCGGTAAGCATAAGCTGTTTTGTAGTTTGATCAGTTCAAAATCATATGACGAAAGAACTCCATTATATTTATATAAATGCCAAAGGAAATATAGCCTCAGCATAGGACATCCTTCAAAATAATACATGGCGGAATCCAAAATTTCAAGGCTATAAACATCCAAAAGCATATAATAAGACCTTTTGGACATTGTAAAAATTCTACATCACTTAAACTCATGGATTAATGCGCCACTGAACCGAAGGACCAATGTCCCAAGGGAGAGCAGCCGGAGCCGAAAGTTCTGAAGCAAGTCACTTTTATTAGTGATTCGACACTCGATTCAAAAAACTCTTCAGCTGACTGAGGTACATACAGACTGCTGGGTGTACAAGCCTGGAACTGTATTGGTAAACTGATGCTTGTTTCTTCTCCTATTTGAGACTACTGTGAATCCATCTGTATCTTGCTGCTTATTTTTATACCTATCTCTAGTCTTCAACTTTTCATTAGTATGCATCCCTTTACCTGTTCTGCTCTCACCTTCAGATGTTTTCATAGTAGCCTCAACCTCAGCCTCATTTGAGGAGTTCATAACTGACTTAACAATGAACTTGAATAGTACCTGCTTTGCAAGCTCTGCCCTTTCTAAGCTTTGGTTGGCATTTCTTCCTTTTACATCCTTGTTCACCCCTTCATCAGCAATCTTTTCGAACTGCATTTTCTTTTCTGGTTCAGAATTTTCCTCCTTCGTGATGATCACAGGTTCCAATGTCTGAGTTTCTGCTGGTTGCGAGATATCATTAACCTCTTCCTTCACAGGTTGCTGCCAAGCCTTTCTGGGCACAAACTCAGCTGCATGAGGGTTCATGATACTAGAATTGGAGCTACTTCTTCCAGAGACTCTGTTCTGGCCGTTTGGATAGCCATGTCTCCTCCTGAAAGTGTGCCCAGTTCGGTAGTAAAGAGTTGATCGAGGGCCACGGGGGATTCGTGTGTCAACAGACTGAGGAAAAGGAAGTTCAAGAGGCTGAGGTAGAACTGTCTGATGAGCAACACTGGTATCATATAGTCCAGAAACAGCCACTGAGTTGTAAGGATGGGACATAGATAACAACGAGCCTGGATTGAACGGCGGAGCTGAAGCTGAGAGTTTGCTTCTTTTTGTTGTAGCTTTCGTGGACGAGCACTCCTGGGTTTCATCAGAACTGGAAGACGGTTTATCAACTTCACTCAGGGTGGTATCTTTCTCACTACTGTCACTGGACATTTCCTCTTGAACTGTTTCTTGACTGGATACTGTATTCTCCTCCTTGTTTGTCTCCAGAGGACTGCTGCATTCTGGTCCAATGTCTGTCCCTATCTCTGCTTCCTCTGGTTGGTCCAATGCCGGCTTCAAAACCGTGCCTGGTGGTGAGATAGCTACTTCTTTGTAAGACACGCTCTTTGAAGCTACTGAACTTAGTCTATTTGTACCTGAAGCTCTAGGATTATGTTCCAGTTTGGCATCTGTATCAGGAGCCTTCACTTGTTTAAATGAATCCTCTCGGCTGGTCATACTCAGAGACATCGAAACCTTTTCGACAGATGCATCATTTGACGCGGTTTTTGTTGGTGCTGTGCTTGTTTTAAGGCTTGGTGAGCCGGTTCTAGACTTGTAACTGCCACTTCCAGAACTTGAAGGACCTGAATTGTTTATAACTAACTTTGCAAGAGCTGGTTTTCTGGGGCCATATTTCTGGCGCATATGTGCAGACCGACCTCTCGTGCTAGCCTCTTGCCATCCTTCATCTGAAGATCCTTCAGGGGATACGACATCCACTCCCACAGGCACAAGTTGACTTATCCTTCTGGCTTCTTTAACCTTCTCTGAGAGTTTCTCTTTGGGCTTTTGCTCCTCCATGGGTTGTTCCTGTTGAACATGAGTTGTGGAAGAGCTTGTCACATGCTCAAAACTATCAGCACTCATGAGAGCTTGTTCTTGACTAGTTCTACTGATACTCTGCATTAAATACCAGATGTTATAAGGAAAATTTGGTAAATAATAGAAGTTCTAACCAAAATTAGAAGGAAGCGAAGTTTTAAACTAACAAAGCAGTGAGGGGGAAAAAATCATTTGTCATTATCATCAAGGGTGTAGCTGTATAGGCGATTTTCACCTTCAAAATGCTTGCTTTCAGTCACACCACATCGGATAACTGTAAAATATATCCCTAAACTCAAGCAATGCATCAAAGATCTTAAAGGAGACCATATTATTTAGATCTCAATGGCAAAAGGTCATAATGAGAAAACCTCTGCAAATGTTTGTAAGTGATATTATCCAACATAATGATCAGTTCTATCAGCAAGATGAAAATTAGAATTGTACATCAAGTTGCAGCATTTCTGCACACTCAAGTGTTCCTTTCCCTCAATTTATGAACAACTCCATGTACTTTCCTATCATGTAATTGAACTCTAGGGTTTTGGTTCCTTAGAACAGATGGCAATAACACACCAGCTTTCTGTTTCCAAACCTTAAATTTGGACAATCAGTTGATATAAAGAACAATTGTCATACATTTTGATTAAGTGTACAAATTTAAGCTACAAAAAGATTAAGAATAACACATACATAAGATGAATAAAAACCAACCAACCAACACGCACGCACGCACACGTGCGCGCGCGTGCACACAAAGAAAGCCAAAATAAATACATGGGGCCAATTCTGCCTGTGTAAGATGGCTCACATCCTGCTTGGTAGGATGGCTCAGATCATTCTTCCTTTTACAACACAATATACACCTTTTTATCAACCCTTAGATAAATATAACTGCCTTTTCTATAGGTGCATTCCCGTTTGCGTATTCCTCTCTCAAAACATGTGCAAGCAGGATATGAAGCAAGAGTATGGCCGAACATTGCATCGACCTGTTCATACATTTTTATATTTTTTTTGGTTTTATGTAGGGAAACCTTTCCTTTTCTCTTCTGCTCTACAAGGTTTCCCAGTGGAATGAAGAAATCATCAAGTAGTGAGTGCACTTTTAAACTTATACATATCTTTCTGATCAAATGCAATGCATGCCCTTGGTGCACATTGATTATTTCTCAAAAAATGAAAGTTACAGCTACATTAAAAGAGTATTTTCCAAAAAACAAAGAAAAATAATCTATAAATAGATCCTCAACATTTTTAACAAGAGAGTTATTTTGAGTAGATGATAACTAGAAAAGATGGACCTACAGTCGTATAATTTACTTTTGAGGATAACTGTGGAAATATATTATGTTTTTCTCTTGGTTTTATCTGTGACTCACAGTTGAATACAATTCCCTATAACAAATCTATCATTTTCCCCACTTGAGATTCTTTCCTCATCTATGAATTTGAGGACAGCAACTACTCTTCTAGAATTATGGCAAGCCCCTCTCTTTTTTTTTCATTACAGAATTTGGCTCTAACTGAGATGTTAAGTCCTTGTCCATAGCCTCCCATTTTGATAGAAAAGAGCTAGATGATAACGAACGAGATGGTGATGGTGATGATGGTGACATTTTGAGGATAAGTGTAGGTATCTCTAACTGTTCAAATGACCCATTTTTATAACATCCTAGACATTGACAACTATATAGATTGTCCTCCAAAGTTTTGCATGGCATTTTAAGATTGAGGAAATCAAAGGTTCATTGTCATCAGTTTTTGGCATACATAAACGAAAAACTTCATAAATCAGATGATTTCATAGAAGATTTGAGATGAGTGTAAATGGAAGCACCTTTGCACGCCGTAGTTTTCTCAGTGAATCTCGTTCTTTGATGTCCTGATCTGGATTTATATAGTCAAGAAGATCTGATACACTGAAACAATAAAGGATCTGGATCTCAAGAAACAAGAAATCTAACTTTCTTAAAATGAAGAAAATTGGGAATTTGTTATACCTGAGATGACCTTTGCTAGCAATGGAAGCATCAGGCTTTGGGATACCTTTGCGTTGAGCTTCTTGTTGTTCCAGAACTTTTGACTCGAAATACTCAAGCCAAGCAGCGGCATCCTGTGTACAAAATTATAAATCAATGCTAATTGAACTGTCTTCTAAACATGTATTTTTAGAATGTATGTAACTGAAATAATGTAGAAAGAACCTGAGTGCGAAGATCTTCTGATCCAAGCTTGGCTTGAAGTATCTGCAAGGTGGTTTGTTCATGCTGCATGCTGAGAGTATAGGCTTCCATCATGGAAAGTGCTATTGCAATGGCATGATAGCTTGCAGCAGTCTGTCATAAAGAAAGTTGCTGTTAGAACAATTTAGTTGCATAATGCAAGTGTCAGTAGAATCGTACTCTATAAACTTAGATTATGTTATTATTTTCTGCTATTCATCATTCATCATTCTGATGTTGTGTATGACTTCGTGTGCTAGAATTGTTGAAAATCATCGTGTAATAAGAAAGACTGAAAAGTGTCGGGCATATAATTTCGCAAGGACGCTGACCAATCAATGTGAGTTGGTATATGGGTCTCCCAGTCATGGTAATACTTCCAAGTACATGCATTGTCATCATTTGTTACTCTCATTAAGATTGTGCTTTTCCTGTCTTCCATCTTTTTGATGTTGCATTGTATGACTTCTAATGTGCTAGAATTGGTGAAAAACATCATGTAGAGAAAGACTGCAAGAGCGCAGACATTTTCCTATGAATGATGGTGAATCAGTGTGAGTTGGTATATTGACCCAGCAAATAATGGTACTACTTAAGTGCATGCATCTTGTTCCTTACCATGCATTGATAATGGTAGGTAAGAACCATATTTCTTCATATTTTTAATAAGAGTTACACATGAGCATACATGAGAACAGAATATTAATGGCAGAAATTTGATCTACAAACTGATCTATAGCAAACAAAGGAGTTGGAGAAAGAGGGACAGAGACAAACCTGTATGTGATCAGCTCCCAATAATCTTTGGTTGCACTTGAGAGCTTCATGCAGGTATCTGAGTGCAACATGAACATTTCCCTTGCCCTCTTCCATCATTGCCACATTAATGTAAGTTGCAGCAGAATTTGGATGTGACAGGCCACATGAAAATTGAAGAAGATAAAGTGCGCGGTTGACATATCTGAGAGAGGAAAATATTGTTAAAAGAAACCGTTAGCCCCCATTTACTTCAAAATATGATAAGTAAAACAAGGAAATTATTTGCAGGAAGAGAAAGTAGATAATTTGATATAGATTGGCACGTTTATTACCAAAGCCACCATTTATAGTGTGATAGAACTAATGAACAATGGTAACGTTAAAACATAAAAGTAAAATCAACCTTAATTGATAAATGCCTAGTGATGACAAGCAAGAGAATGCAGCACTATTGCAGGGATCCCCATATATATGAGAACCAATAAAAATGGCTTGAAATATCCAAGTCAGTGCTGTTTTAGATAAATCATAAAACTTAAAACCCCAAAGCTTATTCACATTGGAATCACATATCTGCCAGCTAAATCTTTTGGATTTAAGGACTTATGTAACCTAATATCTCTTACTTAACTTTGTCCATGCAACAACCTGATTAATTTGTTATCAAAAAAAAAAAACCTTGAGTAATTTGTTTTCTGAATATGACAGATTTTATGCCACCCCCCCCCCCCCCCCCCAACAACTCCGCAGCCGGGGAAAACAGAAGAAAAAAGAGAAGGAAGCCCCTTTATCATGCTTTTCATCCAACTCTCCCGTCAACCTGTGGTTAAGAGTTAACCGAGGCTTAAATTGCTATCTTGCCCGTTATTGTTTGACCTAGTCTGATCTAAACCATCTCTCTCCAAATATCTACTTTGTCTTTAACCCTAAACTCTATGAATGGCTAAAGGGAAGAACAAGAAAACAAATCAAGCTGCGGAATCCCAACAAAGGCTGCCCTCAGAATCTCCATGTACCCAACTCGAAGTAAATTCTCAAAGTGGATGAGTTCTCCTATATGACTGCCGGGTCATATAGGCAATAAGTTTAAGATAGTGGCTAACCGCTCAAATCAATGTTCTCAAATTTAGAAATTCGATAGAAAATATGTAAAGAAAACACAAAGAGGGAAAAGCCTGTAATCTCTATAATAAATCTTGTTCTACAAACAAATTATCTCCATGATCTCCAAAAATTTCTCGAAACAATCTCATTTACTTCAGATCACTGTAAAAACCTCGATGTAAAATAATTGTGTGAATGATGTCTAGTACTTAATTAAATATTATTGTTCAGAGAGGGAGGAGCAACTTTTCACATGTATTTATCTCATTGATGTCATCTTGCTGACTGTGAGTGACTCAACTGGGATAGTGGAGACTAAAATGTATCTCAAGCGTCATTTTGTGACCAAAGATATGAGACGTCCAAAATACTTTCTGCGAATTAAAATTGCACATCAAAATCAGAGTGTACTTCTTTCTCAGCGAAAATATGTTCTGGACTTTCTGGAGGAACAAGATTTTTGAGATGCAATAATACACCAATGGAAACCAATGTGAATTTATGGTTTGATGATAGTCATACACTTGATGATTCAGGAAGATATATGAGATTGATTAGAAAACTGATGTATCTTACGGTGACTAGCCTGATATAATTTTTATTGTAGGAGTTCTAAGTAGATTCATGCATCAGCCCAGAGAGACCTATTGGTTAGCTGTGATGAGGATTATAACTTACGTCAAGAGTTGTGCAGGAAAATAGTTGGTGACTAGAAAACATGGACATGTACACATTTTTTGATACTCTGATTTAGAGTATGCTGGTGATCGAGGGGATAGAAAATCTACTACTGGCTATTGTATTTTTGTTGGAAGAAATCTGGTAACTTAGAGGAGCAAGAAATAAGATGTGTCTCGCTCAAGTGCTGAAGCTGAGTATAGAGCTATGTCTCATATGGCATGCCAGATGATATGGTTAAAAAATTTACTGATGAAGCTTGGTTTCAGATAGTCCGGAGTCATGCTTATGCATTGTAATCAGTTTGCCATCTATATTGCACTCAGTGTTTCATGAACCAAACACATTGAGATCGACTGTCACTTTGTCAAAGATTGTAATACCCCGTTCCCGGAATACGTACTTAGTTGCGTATTCAGATTTTCGGTCGTATTTTTTCGATTTGTTTCCTGTATTTATTCTGTATTATGAATTCCTTATATGATTGTTTTGTCTTGAATTTGGATTCGTGGATTCGGAGTCAGCCCTAGTCTGAACTGAAGGCCCGATCCTAGAGTATTACTCGATTTAGACATTCTGATAATTAGAATTGACCGATTTTAGTTTTAAATATCATTTTCCAATATTATATATTTTCTATGATTTTCTAGATTTTTCTGAAATTAAAATGAAAGTCTTCAAACCGGTGTCGGCCAGTGCCGCTGACCGATTCCCGGATTTTTAGTTTACAAACGGTTTAGAATTTCTGCAAGTACCTTTAGACATTATTTCTTAAAATCATATTTTCTATCTACATTCTTTTTCTGAGGATTTTATGAATTTATGAAAATTCCATCGGAGTCGGTAGGTAACTGATTCCGGGATTTTTAGTTTTAAAACTATAAAGTATTTCTTCAAACGGATTTCACTATTGGTCTTTATATATTATTATTGATTTTTGGTAATTATTTCGGGTCGTTCCGAGATACTTGAAATTCGGACGATTCCGGTATTTTCCGGAAGATTTCCGCATCCACGACTCAGTTCCGGGAATCCGCCACTTCCTTTATTTTCATCTTCCTCCCAAGAAAACATCTTCTCATTATAATTTATTTTCCTTTTTCCTTTTCCTTTATTTCTTTCCTTCCTCCACTAACCAAAGCCTTTCCCAATTTTCCAATAATTCCAATTTTCCACATAATCCCACTCACTTTCACCTAATCCTTTTTAAATCCCACTCATTCTCTCTCTCCCCCATGGCCGGCCAAGTGGCCAAGTGAAGGACACTCACCTCACCTCCCCACTTTACAAAACCCCCCTCTCTTCTATCATATTTGCACCTCCTTCACAAAAGTCAAAACCTATAAATACTTTTCCTCTCCTTTCTTTATTCATTCTCACTTCAACTTTCTCTTTCTTCTCTTCTCTTCTCCACCAAAACCCTAACCTCCTTCAACTCCTCTTCATCTCCATCACCACAACAACAACCACCAACTCCCTAAGGAACAACAAGGTCATCTTCTTCCTCCTTCATCTCCATGGAAGCCACCAAAGGTCATCAACTCCAACAAAAGCTCATCTTCTTCTTCATCATCAACCTCCTTCAACTACCACCATCAACCACTCCTTTTGGTGGGTAATTTTCATCACCAAAGACTTAGTCTATTTCTAGTATACCTATCTCTTCATATTATGTACACTTGTGCCATCAAAATCATGTTTTTAGATCATCAAACAAAACCCTAGAAAATCTGTTCTGTTTACTGTTTCCAGACGATTAGTCGACTTGACCTAGGAGCTGGTCGACTAGAAACCCTTAGCTGAAACTTAACCTTTTCTGGAAACACAGTATTAGTCGACTTACCTTAGTTCCTAGTCGACTAGAGGCCCTTAGTCGACTACACCCTTGACCCTAGTCGACTAACCCTTCCTGGACCAGAAACCTTAACTCTCTGTATCTCAGATTTAGTCGACTTAACATAACTATCAGTCGACTTGTCATGTCTGTTAGTCGACTACCCCTATGACCCTAGTCGACTAACTTTTCCTGAATCAGAAACCCAACTCTCTGGTGCACAGTTTTGGTCGACTATACCAGACTGTTAGTCGACTAATTCCTCTATTAGTCGACTACTCTTCCACCCTAGTCGACTAACTTGAGCTGTTTGTCTTAGTTGATTTCTTTCTTGAATATGAACCTTACCCTCTAGCCTTATATCATGTATTGGTATTGCTTGACTTGTCACTTGACAAACATCATCTTACCTTCTCTCCTTCTCTCTCCTCTTCACTCTACATATTTATATCACAGGTTATGGCGCATCCCGAGCTTCCGTGGATTTTGGATCTTTCGGCGTTTTGGTGATTTAGGCGAGTATTCTCACTCGCTACTTTCTTGTATGCGAGTAGTCTCGCTCTTCGCTCTTCTCTATTTGATATCCCGTTTCACCGGGACGATAAGTATTTCGCTTCTTATTTCCATATTCATGTATTGCACTACATTGCTTGTATTATGGTAGCTTCATCTTGTGCTTGTACCATGCTTATGATATGCTTGCTTCTTTATCGTATACCATGCGTGGCCGACCCTTCGTGGTCGTTGGGCTTTGAGTCACTTCCATGTTACTACTTGTCATTGCTTCAGACTTGTTAGTTGCATGCTTCCTTTTAACACATGTATATCACCTGACCATCTAGTATGTTATCACCCGACTACCTGGCATGCCACTACCTTGCTAGACCCTCTTGTTATGACATGGCTGACCCGGACTATATCGATCTCATTGGTATGCATGTTACTTGATATACCACCACCTTGTCATGCTATCCTTTAAAACCAAGCATGATACACCTGACTTTGTAATTGTCATGTTTACGGGAATCCTGTCTTGTTTTATGGAACTAAGTGCCACACGGAACAAAGTGCCACACCTTACTCGGTGGGGGCCACCTCTTGAATCCGTGGGGGGCCACCTCTAGAATCCAATTATTACTGTTATGTCCAGTTATTCCCGTAACCTGATAATTCTGTTAATAAACCATAAAAAGGACAACTTGTATGGGTATGGGAGGAAGTGATGGATGCCGGAATGATATCTTGCTTATAGTGGTGGGGTATAAAAGTATGTATATACATATATATATATATGTACTGGCGGTAGTGAATCTGAATTACTGAATAGGGGGGACTTTGGGCCTCCAAAGCCGGTTCCAGGTGTATGGAAACCACTATAAGAAGTTCTATCAGTTCTCCATCTACTTCCGTTAACAACCCTTGGCTTGCTTATATATGGATGTATGTGGGTTGGCCGTACACCAGGTCACATACCTAGATATATGGGTCAGACAAGTAATAATAATAATAGATTCTACTATGATTCCTGTTACACTTGCTATACATGTTATGATTTCCGTGTTGTATTCCTGTTTGGCTTTCATATGATTTGCAACTCTGATTCTATACGCTTGGATTTCTGTGGCATGAGATAAAGGTATATAGATGAGGGTTTCCTTGTTTGGATTATTCCTTCGATGTATTAGTCTCATGGGACCGTGACTTAAGCGTATACAATCATTTTTGCTTATGATCAGCTTTACCTTGGATTTCCTGTTTTATGGATATTATGTTATACTTGTTCATATATATTTCACTTGTGTTCTAACCCTCCTGTCTTCTGTACTTGACACTTGTACTCATCCTGGCTCGCCACCTGGCATCATATCATACTCGCCTGGGGAGTTTCACTGACTCCCCTGGATTCTCATGTCCAGGTTATGGAGCCCGGAGCGTGTGGATTCTCACCGTTATTGCTCAGAGTAGCGCAGCGGTAGCGTGGATCTCCAGCCGACCGTCCAGGGCCACATCCTTCCAGGCCCCCTGTATGCCTCTCGAGTTTCCTCTTAGCAAACTCGTGAGTGCCCTTTTTCTATTCATACTTGTACTTTTCCTTGTACACTTGTATGTGAGCGCCCTTTTATGCTGTTCATATATGTATATCTCTTGTACTCTCGCATTTGCGCATATCTGTGATGTATTATTATTGTAATATTCATCACCTCTGGTGATAACTCTGTGATTGTATATATATATGTGTTGGAATGTATAATGCACCATATGCTTCCGTACTCTGATTCTTGTCTGTACTGATGCTTAGCGTATATACGGGAAGGTAATTCGGACTTACGTATATACGTTGCAGTGACGTCCCCGTATCGCCGGGATCGGGGCGTTACAAAGATGATTGGACCAAAAAGGTTATGTTTCAGTTCACACCGTTCTCGATGCAGTTAGCAGATTTACTTACCAAAGCTGCCTCACCTCAGGTGTTTTCTACTCTTTGTAACAAGCTGGGCATGTTGGATGTCTATGCTCCAAATTGAGAAGGAGTGTTAAGTCATTAGTATTTGGGTTATTGAGTTATTGGGTGATTATCTATATTTACCCATATACCCTCCTTGTTTTCTGTATATATCTTGTAACTCTCTATTATCTAATATACAGTCTTTTTTTAGGGTTTTCTATTTCTCTATAGATGCCAATTAGACATAGTTGTTTATTATGTTCCAATTACAGTAATGAGGCACACACTGTCACTTTGTCAAAGATGATTGGACCAAAAAGGTGATTATGTTCCATTTCACACCGTTCCCGATGCAGTTACCAAATTTACTAACCAAAGCTGCCTCACCTCAGGTTTTTTCTACTCTTTGTAATAAGCTAGGCATGTTGGATGTCTATGCTCCAACTTGAGAAGGAGTGTTAAGTCATTAGTATTTGGGTTATTGGTTTATTGAGTGATTATCCATATTTACCCATATACCCTCCTTGTTTTCTGTATATATCTTGTAACTCTCTATTATCTAATATATAATCTTCTTTAGGGTTTTCTATTTCTCTATAGATGCCAATTAGACATAGTTGTTTATTATGTTCCAATTACAGTAATGAGGCACACATGTGTCCCATTGATGCCATTTCGGTATTGGGGGCCTAAACCATATTTATTTATGACTAAATGTATGGTTGGAGTCAGTTCAATGTTATGCTTAAATAATAATGATCCAAAAACTTACTTCAAAGCCAATTCGATGTGTTGGAGCCGGTAGTAGAAGACAGAAAGATCCCCATAACTTTTCATGGTCTCTGGATGATCAAGACCAAGCTCCCTTTCATTGATGTCTAGAGCCTTATGTTGGTATACCGTTGCCTACCCAACATAGCAAAAAGTTTAGGAAAAGTAATAGACAGCGTATAGCAATTAATGGTGAGACATTTATTCAATGAAAAATCTAAATTATAAAGCATAGTGATTTTCATTTGAAAATCCTGTTCATGGGTGCCATATATCGAAACACTATATGATAGTATTAAAACTTGCATTGTTGGTTCTTGTATGTTCCTGTCAAAGGAAAGGGGGGTAAATTGCATATATCCTAGTGTTAAAAGGGGTACTGACTCCGGGAGGAAAAGATTCCTCATTAACGCATTGTTAATATTCCTTATTCAACATCTCTTACTACTCTCGGGGTACAATACGTATCCGGCCATCCCTAATTGCAAGAATGTGGCCCCAGAATAACATGGAAAATCTCAAAAAAAAAAAAAAAAAAAAAACTCAAAACATGCCTCATAACATGTAAAGGTCACCAAAACAAATATAGGAGACTACCAGAAATAATGTCACCAGATATAGAGAGCAATGATAAATCACATAACCTCTAGCAAGTTAAAATCTCCAAATTTTCTTACCTGATTAAAGTCTCCGGTATGGTAAAGAACTACTGCAAGAAGACTGTAAGCGTTAGCAGTCATTCGGTGATAAGGGCCACAAACTGCTATCATCTTCGACAGTGCCTTCACAATTAGAACACATGAAAAGTATCAGCTGATGTTTAACAATCATATTAATAGATTAGACTTACAGTATACAAAATATCAAGATTGTCTCTTATAATTATACTCCAAGTGAACCTGTATGTGTCATAATAGTTCCAATACCTTTGTACCGTAGGTAATAGCATCCTCCAACTTTCCTTTATCTAAAGCTGTTTTTGATGACTCCAATAAATTCTGACCATCTGCTGATGAGCAGAGCACGTGCTGTATTCCATAGCATAACATCCACAGGGTTAAATTTATTTATTTATTATCTATTTCCATAAAAAAAATTATCAGTGCTTGGAACTGAAATGTGTAGATTCATACTTTGCACACAGGAACCATGCTGATAATATCAGACTTCTCGAATGGGTTTGGACTGTCCATGTCATAATCTCTAGGGATCAACTCAAGTCCAACCTGAAGTTGGGAAATGCTTATGTAAAATAATTGAAACTTGGGCAACTGCAGAAATTCATCTTCACATAAAATACAATTGAAGTACCTTCTGACAAAGTCCTTGGAGAAGCACATACTTCCGCATGTGTCGAAATTCCTCTGTTAGCCTCCAGCAATATCTTTTTGAAATAAAAGTCTCCAACCACTTCATCTTGAGATCTTGATCATTAGCTAAATCCTGGCCAACATTTTCCCCTTTCGAGGACCCCAGCAGGATGTTCAAAACTGCAGCAATTGCAGCAGACAGGTTTGACAGATTGTCCACTGCAGCGATGACAGCTCGAAGTATGTGCTTGAAGGCTCGAGTAACCATCTCATGGATGCAAAGAGACTGTATATGAGGGAGCTTCTCTGCCAGTTCAACCTGTGTTGGCAACAAGTACGAAGAAATGTCAATGTATGTATTCAAGATGATATAATAAAAACATGATAAGGGATAAAAAATTGCCAGCCAGATAATCATATGAACTCACTATACGTCCCAAGGAACACATTTTAAGTCCCTTGTGTGCATGAAATCTGTTAAAGTTCTTCCATCAACTGGTGAAAGTTCAAGTGAAGCAAAATCAGCTACCTGTACAATGTCAGAATTACAAGTCACATTCAGAATTTTAAGAGAAAAGGAAACTAAATGCTAAGGATGACAATGAATCTATTGGATAAGGCAATTACCAGCTTTGGAAGAGCAACATCATCATAATATTTTTGTGCCATCTCAGTAAGCTCATCTGGTGACTGTTTGAATCAGCAATTTAAATTAAATTAATGAAGAGTAAGAGTAGAACTCATTGTGAAACAGAAAAAGTCATCAGTAAAGGAGTTTCTATGCCTTGAGAAACATAATAGAATTGAAGATTTCAGAGGCAATCCGTGCAATTCAGTAGTATCTATAGATAATCATTACTCGTATAAATGCAACTAGCAAAATAAATGAAGATTGTCCTACATCACTACGAGTATTCGAAATGAACACAAAAATGAACAGCATGAATAATTGCGCATTCTAATGTATATTCCCCTATTATTGATTGCTTAAATGTTATCCGGATATGTATGATAAGTCAAGTGCATTTCTCGTTATGGAGAGACCACAGACATGCCTCTTACAGTTGACGTTGACAAACTGAGCATTCAACATTCAGTAAGTACCATGATCTAGGTCGTTGAAGATGATGGAAGACTGAACTGAGGATAGGGTTGCACACAAAAGTAAGTGCAAAGAAATGCCTCGGAAAATAAAGGGGCAAAAGCTTAGTAGAAAAGAAAACCAGAGTGTAAGCTGCAACTTCTTGTCAGTGGCCCCCAATATTACTTCAAATTGAAATATCCCAACAAAGTAAAATAGAAATCCTGCATACCTTTTGATGAAGACCAGTCCAGAATCTTTCAGACGCCGGAAGGCTTCTTCCAACAGCAGTTCCCTTAGTTCATCTTCCCCATTTGTTTTGCACTGTCTTAGATTCCCTGCATCTGTCGTTTCCTTGCTGACCATGGTATCAGCAGTGGGATCTGCCTTTTCAGACCTGCAATCAGCAGAATCTGTTTGCTTTTTTATTTTCTTTAATGGTTCAAATGCTTTCCGAGACCTTTAACTATTGGTTCCACCAAAGTATCTTCTAGATTGCCCTTAGTTTCCTCGGCTTTCGATGTCTCCTGTTTCTGCAAGTGTTGAACCAGCAGCTACCTAATTCCCATCTGACAGACCTGTCAGTATAGTCTTGAAGTTTTTCTAACTTGGTCAAGCTATCTTTAAGTACCCTTCGTGCTAAACATCTTGCTGCTTGTATATCATCAGAATTAGAAGAATAACACTGATAACTTGGAGAAGATCCGAGTCAAAAAACCTCGGAAGCAATACCCTTAAGCTGCAAAGGTTTATTACAATGTTGAGTCAATATATATCTAAACATTTCCCATATTGGCAAAAACAGATCACAGAGAATTCATATATTGAAACAGTTAGCACTGGAGGAAACATACAAGAAGCTGCCTGCATGTGAGGAGATAAATAAATTAAAGCGACACCGTTTTAACCACTCCCTCTCTCTTTAAAAAAGAAAGAAAGAAAGAAAGAAGGAAAAGAAAAGAAACAAAGAGAGAAAAAGGAAAAGAAATAAAGATCTATAACTTAAAATGCAATAATCCCATTTTTCCATCTGCTCGTATGTATTGATTGCAGTCCGTGATTGATGTGAACGGTGCTGCAGTATGTGTTGCAATATACTATAATCAATTTATAAATGAATTTGTCTAATAAGAGTAAATTAGTATACCTGTTAATGTTGAGGGCATTTGAACCTCCTTTGGCTGGTCATCTATGTCAATGCTTTCTTGCAGACAATCACTCTCGTTTACATGTCCTGAGACGTTAACAGTAGCAGTATACCCACAATGTTTTATAATAACAACTCCTAATGTGTCAGTATCCTGCACAGAAACTATATTCTCTCAGTACTCGTGCAAGCTATAATAGTGAAACAGAATTCTCAAAGAACAGAGTATTGTATTCTTACTCGAACAACCACGTTCTCATCAGCCGTTAGACCTTTCAGAACATTTCTCCTGGAAACATCCTTAGTACACATACCAAGAAAGTGACTACCATCGACCTTCTCCGCTAGCTTCACGCTAGCATCAGCCAAATCTCTTTTCACTACTATAGTCAAGTCTCCCACATTCTCTTCATGCAAGACTGAACCATCCTCTTGCAAAGAATTTGAGTGCTTGTTCGAATCAATTATATGATGAATGATAGAGACGGCTTTAAATATTGAAGTGTCAACAAACAGACTGTGCAACAGAAAAGCCTTCCTATCTCGGGTCAATCTCTCTTCTTCGGTCTTACATGGAATCCTAGCCAAATTGAAAATTCTTTTGACCATTTCCTGTAGTCATATTTACCATTTCGGCCATGCCCACCACCATTCCTCCCCACCTTTCATCTTCAGTTGGCAGGGAGAGGCATTTGGAAGGGGACTCGGCTAAAATAGGAGGGACAAGCCATGTGTTTGCTCGGAATCCATAAGGCAGATTACCAAACTGAAATTTACAATAAATATGACCATCATTCGAAAGAAAATTTTCATTAAGTGAAGTAATAAGTTCCTATTTAACTTCCAATAACAAAGCCTAGTTTGGAATCATCACCTTGTTATGCTCCACAAAAGCTTTCATTAGTGATTCATAGGCCTGCATGTAATTAGAAGGAAACTATGAAACTAACAATACATATTGCTAAAAATATACTAAATAACATACAGCATCAGATAACCAAAGTAGAGATAAGAAACACTTCATTTGATAAAATTGTGAACATGAACATTGTGTGAAGCAGGAAACAAATAATCCAAACTCGAAGAAAAGTTCAAAACTCTCCGAAGAAAAATCGGTTTTCGCTCCAAATTAAACAAGTAAAAATACCATCTACGAGCAAGGCTAAACATGTTACCCACATTAGCGAATGCGCTGCTAAGCTGCTGCAAGAGATCCACTAGGGTGCGGCTCAGAACGCAGTGCTTGCCTCTCGTATAGAACCCATCAACCGCAGCAACCACGTTTAGCATCTTTCCGTTGCAAACCTTAACCTGAATATCATTGCATTCTTCAGTAAATTATAAGCACCAAACGTAGTAATAATCTACTAAAAGGGAAAGAAACCGAATCGAAAAAAATGTAATCATCCATGAGCAATACTACATTCTGCAATAACTCGAATGTGTCAGAGAGCCAGGAGATCTTACAAACATACAGACCTCTATGTGCATGTACATACTGATTATGGACACATTTGCTGAGAAAAACACACATTTTTATTGAGTGAATTTACAATTTCACATATAATATATGTACATTCATATGGACAAAATCAAGACATCAGGTAAAAATATTTAAAAAGAAAAAAAAATTAATAAATGGGCTAGGGTAGTTGACAGTTAAACAATATCCCATTCAAAAAAAAAAAAAAAAAAAAAAAAACCCTGAATAGAACTAAAATTACTGCAAAAAATAAAAAAGTAAACAGTAAAATCACCTCAATTTCAAAGTGGTCGCCGTCCTTCTTCTCCCCAACAAGCCCACCTTCGCGTCTCCTCAGAACTGCAAAAGGACGTAATACGTTGTACCCTCAACAAATTACGAACACGGAAAGAGAAAGAGCGAGAATTTACACAGAATGGGAGAGGGCAAGTGCGCGAACGAGAAGAACTCATAGAAATCGCCGAGCTTGGGCGGCGGCTGGATCGCCGCCATGTCGAACTTCTCGGAGATCGCGGGGACCGCCGCCGCCGGCGGTGCCTCGAGGTTCGTGCTCGGGGGAGGGGACGGGGACCCAGATGGGATCTTTCCATTTGTCGGGGGCTTTCTGGCCTTCCGGAGCCTTCCCTGTGCTTTCCGAAGGCGGCGGTGCAGGCGACAATGTCCAGCAGCCTCCGCACGTGCGCGATCGCCTGCTCCTCCCTCGCGTACGGCTCTGCGCTCGTGTGAAAAATGAAAAGCTTGAAACAGCACAAATTTAATAAGAATGAGGGTTTATATGCAAAAAGACCCAAGATTGTGTGGTCCACGGAAGTACAATTTAATATTGATTGGCTGAGTACTTGAATGGTCCCTTGGATCCAATAAAAAAATTGATCGAGAGCTTAGTGCACAATCTTGCCTCAAGATTAGGGTTCAAAGCCCAAAAAATCTAATCAAATTATTCAATCAATTGGTGCTTTGGTGACAGAAATTAAATAGTTAATAATGAGAAGAAGACCATCTCTGATAGTTGGGTGACCTGACCCACAATAGTTGTTTTCTGAAAATATTTAGGAAATAGTTGATATTTATATTTTTTTTAAAGTATATAATTATTTTTTAAGAATTTTTTTTTTTATATGAGTACCCGTAATCTCTCTTAATTTTATATTCACTACCGGAATCTTCGTGAAAACACATGAGCTCCTTCAATCTTTTAAGTGTTGACAAAAAAATCTTCCTCATTTGGTTGTTGTTTATTTTCACTCTTTCTCTACCTGCCTTCTCGTCACCCGTGTCGTCGCCACCGCCGCGTCCGTGCCGTGCCTCCTCGCGCTCGTCCGACTGAAGATGCCGGAGACGACCGTAGTTGGGGCTTGGTTGAAGAGAGAGGGAGTTTGTTGAGAAGAAAATAGATGAAATAGATGGTGGTAGAATGATAGGTTCACATATTATTTTACCATCATTAAATTTAGAAAGAAAATATTTTAAAATAGTCTGGTTTATAAACAGAAAAACTAAAGGAGAGATTTAGTCTAAACTTATAAGATTGGAGAGTCGATGTGGAAATATGGAGATTTCAAAAATGAATATGAAATTAAGAACTATATCGAGCGTCGATATGAAAAAAAATCCTTTAAAAAAAATGTAAAAGGTCATGATAGTTTATCATTGTTATGTAAGAATAAATAAAGAATGTGATAAACTTTTAATTTTATCATTGACATAACATCAGCTTTCTCTTAATTTTTACATAGAGTAACCTATTTAAAAAAAAAATCAGCTCAAAATTATGATGGAGGCATTAGTCCCATGCACTAATTAAATCCAGAGCTTGATATGATCAACTAAGAAATACCCAAGTCAAAGCAAGAAGATTGGTCCGACTCATTCAAATTAAAAAAAGAAAAAAGAAAAATCTTTTTTTCCTCTAAATTCTAACAACTAGATTCTACAAAAGAGTTAAAATTCAGTTTCATATTTGAGCAATTAAAGTACTTGAAACAAACAACCAAAGCTCACAACCACAGACAAAGTTCCTCATTCATCACCAATATCCCTTCAAGACCCAACCTTGCTTCTTTATTTGGCCTACTACTCAAATAATTAATCTTATTTTTCTTATAAAATAAAATAATTGAAGCAGACGACGATCACTCTTCTAAGAGACAGGAGAAGAGACAAAAGCCTCAAGCGGAGTATCTTTGGGCAGTCGCGGCTGTTTCTTCTCAGATTGGATGCTGTCTTCGTTCATTCAAACTGGTGAATTGAATCTCTCTATTAATTTTATTTTTTTTATTTGAATGATTTCTCGTTTGGTTTGACAGCATCTGTGTCCTGTGTCTAGTTGACATTCCTAACTTAAAAAAAAGAATGCCGTTGAGGCCCGGCTCAGATGGTAAAAAGAGATTGAGACTAGAGATGAGAGGTCTCAGATTCAAGATCGACTTATGACTTTTGTTTAAAAAAAAGAAAAGAAAAAATTGCAGTTGAATATGTTAAAGGCTTGAGAAGTAAACCAAATGTTAATTCATGTAATCGGGAAATTTATTTATTTTTCCTAAATGGCATAATTAAACTAGTTATAACTAAATAACCATCCTTAACAAATGATACCTTATATATATATATATATATATATATATATATATATATATATATATAATATATATATATATATATATATATATATATATATTTTCTCTTGTTTCTCTAGAAGCAAGCGATGAAACCAAAAAAAAAGGCATCTTTCAAAGTCTTGTAACATGAAAATATGAGAAGGGAAGCTACATGGGTCCTTTAAAAATATCAAGTATCTCACTCTTAATAAGTTATCATTTAAGATGTAATTATTCCTTGAGAAAAACATGGTAGTTTTGTACCTGTTCGTCCTCAACGAAGTCCTTGTCACGCTGGACTGAGCAACGGACCAGACTAATGTCTAGTCGGCCTCTCTTTCTCACTGTCAATCTCTCAGGGTCTGTTTGTTTTTCACTGAAGAGAGAGGAAAAATAGAGGAAGAGAGAAGAAGAGAGAAGCTTCGGTGTTTGTTTTGCTCGGAAGAGGAGACGTGGGATCCTTCTCATCACTTCCTCTTGTGGAGTGTTTCAACCATTACAGTAGTTAGCAAATTGTTTACTTCAACCAAAGCAAGCACTACATTTGTAAAAGACTATTTGTTTAGAAATTTAGCTTAATGTTATTGTTTTTTAAACTAGATCTTTATCTTTTTTTTCCTGTAAAAGTAGTCATCAAATATAATTTATCTTTTCTTCATGCTCATTAATAAATTAACAAAAACACTCATTTTATTCCCCTTAAAAATAAAACCCATAAATTTTCAGAACTTTGTTTGCAAACTCCAGCTTCTTTGAATGGAGAGACTGCGGACCCAAACAAATGGAAGCTAGTTTTTTTAGTGTAACACGTGAACATAAAGAACCAAAATAAAAATTAATAGTAGAGTTTCAGTGGTTTTTTTTTTTTTTTTTTGTGTTTTTGTTTGTGCATTGAGAACACCACCACCTACCTTCCACAATCCTCAGCAGGCATGGCTTCAGGCTAACAATGTCCACACCATCCTCCAACCTCTGCCCACGAGCCTGCCATGAAAACACAAAAACTCATCTCTCAAAAAGAACTCACAAAAAAAATTATATTTTTGTTACAGAAAAGAAGAACAAAGAAAAATATTGGTACTAGGGAGGAAAAAAAAAGTTAAAAAAGTACCTGGTGAGACAATGAATAATTAGTTAGATGGCAGGTCTGTACATGAGAGGCCAACAGCTTCCTCACATCCAGTATCTTATCAGTAGATATCCCCTGAAAATTGAAAGAAAAATATATCTCCATCAACTATCAAAAACTCATTGAAAAGGGAAAAAAATTCAAAAATTAAGATTAGAAAAAAATATAAAATACCTTCAGTGTAACTTGGGTTTGATAAGGAGTCTCCACTGTTACATCAATAACACTAGGCACAACTGCACAACCGCGTTTCATTAATAAGAATTTAACAAAACATTCCGCAAAAGAGAAAAAATTTACGAACAAACATGGAGTAAATTAATTTTCCAACCTTTTTCTTCCTCTTCTTCTTCTTCTCTCCCTTGCCCTTGTGCCCCTTCCCACGTCCAGCCCTTGGAGCCATGGGAGACAACTGTAAACCCAACTCCCCTCTCTCAAGTCTCAATGAATGCAAGACTGTGAACCTCTTGTGTGCTTGATGAAGAGAGAAGGGTTCATGAGAGGAGAGAGGAGAGGATAGGATAACAAGCCCTTTGAAGGATTTCTGTTGATTTCTAGCCTCTCGTTCTCTTTTTTCTGTCTCTCTTTAAGGCGACTTTGTGTGGGTCCTTTGCAATATTGTGAGGGGAGAGAGCCTTGGGGGGTGAATATTAAACTGTGAGAGAGAAAGAGGGGGTGGAGAGTGATTTTGACAAAGTTTCCTTTTTGGTTGGTGAGGCCGTTGCTTGCTGGGTTTTGTTTGTTTTATCAGCCGTTGGTTTGTCCCCTGGAGCTTTTGACAGCCGTCCGTGAACAACCCATGAGAGAGAATCTCTAGGGTTTTTGGTGCATGAGAGGAAGTGACGTAGGGGCTGATTGCATCTAGACAAGAAGAGCACGTATATGCCTAGGGTTTTTAATTATGGGTCATTGCCATGTCGATTCTCTCGAAATCTTCCTAATTTCATATTAATTATCAAAATCTTCACATTTTCAAATCGACTGCCTAAGTCTTATAAATTTGATCAAAAAAAAAAACTCTTCTTCGTTAATTTTACTGTTTATAAACTAAAATATTCTTAAAATATTGTCTTTTAAATTCAATGTCATAAAATAATATGTGAACTTACCATTATATCCTCATCTCTTTCCTTTATTTTCCTCTCAACAAACTCATTCTTTCGATTCCGATCCCATCTCCGACCATCTCTACCGGGATGAGCATTATAGTTGCTACCTGCGACTGCACCCAGAAGAGATATCTGCGGGGGCGAGCTTGTTACTGCTGGCTAGTGATGGTGCAACTCTGTTGCTGCTATTGAGAAATAAAAATGTATTTTTATCTCTCAACCGTTTTAAAATAAACATCATCTAAGAGTAGGAGATATTTTTTCAAACTTATAAGATTTGAAGTGTCGATTTGAAAATATAAAAATTTCAAAAATTAACATAAAATTTAGAAAGACTTCGGGAGCGCGAATACGACAATAACCCTTTAATTATTACCATGTAACTCACTTGGGTCGATATACCACATTTTCATTGAATCTTTTATTTTTCTCTGTGGAGAATTCATTGAATCTTTTATGAGTCAATCCTACTCAGAAATCGCCCCTGCAAGCGTTAGTTTTGTAAATCATTTCACTTGGTTCTTCTTCGCTTACATGCATGGAATCCAATCGGTGAGATGTATTAAATCGTGACGTTTCTGACTAGATTCAGATACTCTGATGAGGAGACACAGTGCCGTTTTTGATGTGTTGAGCTGCAAAACAAAATAAGGTTCAAAGCCTCGTAAAATCTAATCCACCTGTGCTGCATGAAAGAGACCTGTTTGAAATAAGTTGCCATATGTGACGTTTTGGATACTCTAGTATTTGATAAATAGCATCGTCTGAAATTTACGTCAGTTTGCAGGAGTCATTAACTTTCAAACCGTAGCTTGCATGAACTATTTTTTGCGGAATTTCAAATGAAACAGGTTCTATTTTTATTGTAATAAAATTCAGAAAAGGAAAAATCTTGTACGAGCTCGATGTCTATGAAAGACTCATGCGAATCTTGTTCTCACTTAAGTTTGCAAAGCCCCGACCATGGTCATAACATTCCCAATCTCGTGAAAGTAGTGTGGGAAGTAGATATGAAAGATGTAGTTTTTTTTTTTTTAACTCAACCAATTTGGTGTTTGAAGATGGTCCAGAAATGTTGCAGAAGATCGACCCATCAGCCATTCTAGACAATCGCACAGCCGTCGTAGGACACGGGTAGCGCATAGGAGGATGATGTATAGCCTTATGCAAAGTTGGCGGATCTACCTACACGGTCAGGTTGCCTTGGAGATTGGAAGAGGGCGGGAGCCCTCTCCTGGGGGCTCAGGGGTGGAGCTCCCGGACTAAAATTACTTTGAGAAACTCCCTTTATAGATCCCAGGCCGCGAGGGAAAGCCCTCGATCGGAGCTTCACTATGATGAGGCATCTCGGAGTCACTTCGAGATATAGCTCTCGATGTCACTCCGGAGTTTCGAACAAGGCATCTCGGAGTATCAGTTCGAAGAAGCAGACATCAGTTCGGAGAAGCAGTCTGAAGGTCGTTCTCACTCCAAGCAGAGAAGCAACTCGAATAGGTTAGACAACTGAAAAGTAAAGTTTGGAGACTGTAGGTCACCTAGAGGGGGTCACTAGGTGAGTAGCTAATCTAATGCAAAACAATACGGAATTAAAAACTATTTATACAAACTAAAACAATTAGGCTAACACACAAGAGTGTAACTGAATTTCCGGTGAAAGGCTCTGAACTATCTCCTCAAGATTTCTCTAAATTAAGAGTTGAGGAGCTACTATAACTCTCTTGGTTTAAATACTAATGTGAGCACACAAACAAATTCAAGCATGTATATTAATTAAGCACAAGGGAATATCAAGCAAATAGAGATGTAAGCAATAAAAAGCATGCAAGATATAAATACAAGTGAAAGAGAGATGAGCAATCGCAAACACGGGAGAATTGTTTCGAGGTTGAGCACACTTGCTTTACGTCCCCGCCTTCAACACTATGAAGGATTTTCACTAGAATCGATCCAATAAGATCACTCAGTGCCACAACACCTACAACGAGCTCCCTCAAGAGCTCTTAAACCCGCAAGTTCCTCACTTGTTCCTGTAAGAACAACACACGCAAGCTCACTAGCTTTCCGAGACCGCACCTTTACAATGAGCTCCCTCAAGAACTCAATACAACGTGAACCCACCAGCTCGCCGCACAATACCTCAAACACAAATTTGGAACACTTGGTGATCTTCTTTCTTTGATCACCAAAAATACTCTCACAACAAATGATCCCTAGAGGATAGATATAGTAATGAACAGCTCAAGCTTGTGTGAGAAAATAAGATAGATGTGGAGGTGGGTAAACTCAAAGAATTTGCTTTTGATAACACAAGAGATTCACTCTTGAAAAACTCGCTTTTGGATATGAAAATGAAGCCCTAAAACTTGCTAAGAAACTCTGTAAAAGAGCTCTTTAAAACAACTTAAAAAATCTTACCCAAAATATGGCCAAAAGTCTCAATTTATAGCCAGTCCAAAAACTATTGGGAACCAAATGACCTATTGGTCGATCAACCGATCGACGGTCATATTTCAGATTGTTGGGGTTGCCGGTTGACCGCCCTGTCGACCGCACCGGCCAAAGCCCATCAGTCGACCGCTCGATCGACTGTGGCCAAACCAGAGACCAAGTCTCTCTGGTCGGTCGACCAGGGCCAGATCTAGAGAGCAGTCTCTCTGGATCGGTCGACCGCACGGTCAACCGGCCCTAAAGCCAAGGGCTTGTGCACGTTCTGTGCACATCGGTCGACCACTCGGTCGACTGACCCCAGGTTCGGTCAACCGCTAGAAGCTAAAAATCAGGGTTTCAAGGTTTGAAATCTAAGACTTGTAAAATCCTAAAATTTTATTTAAAACTCATAAAAATTCACAAAAATAAGTTCATTAAAACACTTTGAAGTACAAATATGTGTGATAAAAAAATCAACACATATTACAAATATGTTGAACTATTTTTGCGATATGAAGTTTAAACGCTTAAAACCAAAATAGTATTTTTTAAAAACTAACTTTTAAATGGAAAACGATTTTTTGAAAACTTGTATAAATACAAAAACAAGATATTGAAACACTTTTTGAAGCATAGTTGTTTGGATAGAATCCAATACACATGTAAATGATATATCTATATTTTTGATAATAAATTCAAAACTAAGTTTTGATTAAAACAAAACTTAAACACATAACTAGATACACATCAAAATAAGTTTTTAAACATTATGAGCCAAACACTGTATATGAATGAAATCCAATGTACACATAAACCATGAAAACTTGTTTTGATTCTATTTATTCATGAAGCCAATAAATATATTCTTGAAAATTCAAATGGTTAACTGAAGCCAAAACTTTTGAACTTATGTGTATACTTGAGCATATCAAAACTAAACTATCTTTACACAAGATTTAAACAAACTAAACAAACCTAAATGCAAGTCTTCTGTTGAACTTCATCTCCAAGACGACTCGATCCAAACTTGATCCAAATGAGTTACTCCATCCGAATACTAGATGTAATCTTGATGCGCGAGCTCTTGAATCAACACGTGTTATCTCTAAATCTTGACCTTGAATCCTTTGTTGAAGCTAAACACCTACTAAGATCTTGATCAATATCTGAAACTATATAAACATAAGATCATTAGTAACTTAACTTCATAAGTTAGTCATCATCAAAACTAAGGTGAAGGGCCTTTGTGCAAAAAATCTCCCCCTTTTTGATGATGACAAAACTTATAAGGTTATATATGCATTGATTAAGGATAGGCTTCATAAAAGCTCCCCTTTAACTCATGCAAAGCAAGAAGATATTCAACGAAGCACATAATATAAAACAAATATATATATATATATATATATATATATATATGCATAAATAACAAATATTAAACATGCATATATAACTCTCTAAATTATTCTCCTCCTTTTGGTCAATTCATCAATAAAGGAGTGAAGATAAACAAATAAGATAAATGTATATGCAATATAAATTCATAAAGAGGAGAGACTGTTAAGAACTCCTCCTGCATACATGCATTACATGGAGAAGGGGTGACTAAACTCTAACCCACATAAGCATAATATACAGTATAAACGGAGATGTTAAGTTCCTCCTACACACGTTTACCACATAAAAAAAGAGGTTAAGCTTCTCAATATGTACAATACACTCAACATGATTTATATATGGAGGAGATGTTAAGCTCCCCTTACATATAAGCAATACGTATCAAACAAATTTTGATAATAATTTTGATACCATTTAAAACAAATTTTGAAATTTCTAAAGTCAACCAAATAAATTTTGATACCATTGAAATCAACTAGTAGTTATAAAACAAATGATGATATCACTTGTAGATAAATATAATTATTATCTTATATCAACATGAAATCATTTTAAATAAAAAAACTTTTTTTTTGGAAATAACAATAAAGCACAAGCCTAAGCTTATAAAAATACCAATTAACATTTAGGATTAAATCAAGCTTAACATAAATAGTTTGTGCATTAAAATATATAAGTATAAACATTTTTAATCTAGCACAAGAAATCATATATATAATATATATGATCAATTTAATTACCAATTTGAAATATATTGCATACATATATACGAAACAAGTATGAGTATACAAAAATGAAATATCTTAAAAATCAAGTGTATAACTCATAACTATCCACCCTTATCATGCGCATGTTAAAAAGATGTTCATTTTAGGCACACAAAGCATGGACACCAACTAACCGCCCTTAAAGAGTAGAAGTTTTCAATAATAAAGTATTGAAGATAATTATAAACTGAAAACGCTACCAAATTGAAGAATAATGAACTAGTTTAAAATAGTTTTTTAAAATAGTTAAAGATCCTTCAAATATGAAATTAAATCATATATCTCATGAAACATACTAAATATACAAGAAGTGACACTCAAAATTCATAAAGCACATATATAAGCTCATGAAAATCAAATCATGAGTAAACAAAAAATGAGTGTATAAGAATCATGTAAGAAATAATCATGGAGATAAGGCAATGAAGCTCAAAAATCAAAACTAAAAATCTCTTTATTTTAAAAAAATATCATATAGTTTATGCATGAATCATCAAAACTAGGACATATAATGCACAATCAAACAAATAATTGAGTACATAAAAAATAAAGCATGTATCTAAAAAATTATATATGTATAACACAAGTTTTAATAGGATATGCATATGAACATGATATAGAATTTAAATCAAAATATGTTTTAATTAAGCATATAAAAATATGAATCAACCAAAAAGAATAGGCATGTAATCTATTGAAAACATAAAGAAAGTTTTTCAAAAATACATGCATAGCTATCAACCATCAACTCAACATTAAGTATAAATAATATATGATTGAGTTTAGGTCATTGCACTAGCATATAAGCATTAAAATCATTTAAAATATATTTAAAGTGGAGAAAAATGGTTACCAAAATCGATGTAGCCAATTCATTTCTCCAAAACATGAGGTGGTCCTCTCATCATACTTCCTTGACAGTGATGCATCAATGGGTGTGTCCTTTAAGCTCTAAATGCATGCATCACCAAGAAACCCATCCTCTCACGTTTGTGAGAACTCACTCCTACATCAAATACAAGTGGTGAGGATTTTGGTACACATAATTTTTTTGGTCCACGGGGTTAGCAACATTTAGAATCCAAACATTTTTATTTGAAAATTTAAAGAATTTAGTCTATCAAAACAAATTTTTGCAAGATGGCATTTGCGGCCACAATGTGTACATGTGTACACTCTATTTTACATGTGAGTGGTATGTGTATGAGCAGGATGTGTATGTGATGTATGTCGTGGGGTATGTGCATGAATGTGCGGAACTTATTTCGTGTGAAATATAGATTCTAATTTATTATGTTTAAATGCACATTGGCTCAAAATGGAGCCCAACAATCAATGTTTTTTCAATGAACAAATATCTTTTTCAATCTTAGAAGAAGCAACATGAGTATGAGAAATAAAATCATTTTTCTCTTTGAAAATGGCAATATTTTCTTGTTCTTTCAAATATTTTTCTTTTTTCAAAGAGTCATTTTCCTTTAAGCAAATCCCTTTTTTTTAATCAAAATAAATTTCTTTTCAAGATTCATTTTCTTTTGAAACTATTTCAAATTTATTTTAAAGATCTTTTTCTTTTAAAACCAAATCATTTTCATTTTTCAAACATTTATTTCCTTTTTAGTAATTCATATTTTTTAAGAAGTTGTTGACAAAATAATACAAACTCATCATATGCATGTCAATATCTTCATCAAGGTCAGATTCGGAGTTTACCTCAAGGGGGTCACAAGTTGGAAGTAACACTTTCATCATCCGAGTCACTCTCCTTATCAATTTGTGTGCGTTCCCAAAAGTGATAGAGTGTTCTACTATAAAAGCCGAATCAAAGCTAGAAACTCTAGATAAATATTCATCATTTAGGATTGACTTTAAAGCATGAAGAGCTTTTGCATTAGCCTCTAGATGTTTGCCATTAACAAA